>CAJVPM010002266.1:0-10172 GCA_910592325.1 Scutellospora calospora | reverse complement strand
AATACAAATATAAAAAATAATACTAAAATACTAATAAATATAACTAATAAAAATATAATGTAAATTATACTAAAATTTATTCTATAATACTGCTTTAACTATTTACTAGATATAGTTCTCTGAGATTTCAGATATTTTATAAAGTAGATCTTTCTAATCTAGTTAGTTATTAAACCAAGTTAGTATTGCTGCTAATACAAAGCATTAGGTTGCTTTATATAGTAGACTTACTCATACCTACTTAATCTGTATTTTCTGTACTCAGGTTTTTTACTAGATCAAGTATTAACTAGCTTGACTATTGAAATCTGTATTATTTTACTAAACTCAGGATTTCTATTATATAGGTCCTCTGCTTATAGATCCTATTAAAATTTATTCATATAATATAACTTGAATATTGTATCATACTTCTAATATCTAATTGATATTGATATAATATAATTTATAGGGTTGTAATCTTCAGAAACGAACAGAGTTTACTATAAGTTAGTACAAAGATTCAGATAATTATTCAAATTTATTAACAGTAAGATTTAAACTCCAGACCTCTTATATAGTAGTCTAATAATCTAATTACTATACTAAAATTACCAGACCTTTATTAATAATATTATTTTAAAAGATCATTATAGCTATTATTATTTTTTTTTTTTACTTTATACAACATGCTATTGATAAGATTTTTATTAATATAGATAGTTTTGAGTAATAATTATATAAATAAGAATACAACTAACTATATGTACAACTTTAGATTGTCTAATTTAAGTACATCATAAAATATATTTTTGCATAGATCTATGTAGAATTTTTACATAGATTTATAAAAATTCTATTTAAATTATATATAGATTTACAAACCCAATATAGACTTATGTAGTTATAATTTCTATACTTATGTAAATATAAATAACTTTTCTATATAGAACTATATTTATATAGATATGAATAGAATTTTATATAAACTTTATATAAAAATAATATATAGAAATTATAACTATATAAGTCTATATTAGGTTTGAAAACCTATATAGAGATTCTATATAATATTTATATAAACTTGTAGGTCTATTTAGATTTTATAAAAAATATACTTCTTAATATAATATCAAGATCTTAAGTCCCTTCTAACCTAATTTATACCAAGCTAAAAGTAGTTAACATCTAGTCTCAAGATATAAAAAAAAGTTTAAAAATTATTATATATAATAAAATACAACTATATATTATATAAATATAACTTATAAAAGAAAAATTTACTATCAAATTAAAAAACTCTTATAAGTAAAAGAGAGATAAAAAGAAAAGAAAAAAAGAGAAGTTTCTCTTTTTAATATAAAGAAAAAAAGAAAAACAAAAGTAAAAATATTATACTATGCAAAAACAAGAATATATATTTCTAATATTCAAAATAACTTATCTGAATATTAAATTATAATTAGATTATCTATATAATAGTAATATATGTATTTGATATCTTGTTTAAGTTATATATCAATAAATGACTTGTCAAATTAGAAAGTAGTACAAACATACTAATCCTTTGTCAAGAGTTCACTAAAATCTTTTACTTTTTGTTGTTTTTCAATAAAAGAAAATTCAAAAGACTTAGAGAAGAGAAAAAACAATATTAAAAAGAACTTTAAAAAGAGAAATATAATAGATCTAGTTCTAGTATTATAGTTAGAGCTTTATACTTTAACTACTATGACTTCTTTCTTCTTCTTATTTGGTTTTAATTCATAGATAATACTTTGCATATATATGTCAAGTTTTTATATATATACTTCATCAATAAAAAACCTCTTATAACTAGACTTATACTACTTATAACTAGACTTCTACACTTGTGCTAATCAAAATATATAGTCTACTAGATAAGTATTAAAGGTACTACTAGACTTCTAGAATAAAAACTAAATTTTTCTTTTACTTCGATATTGATATTGATAATCAATAAGAAGAATTCTAATTAATCTCAGATTTTATTTTCAAAAACATTTTTAAGAATCAGAAAAATCTAAATAATAAGTAGTAATTTTTTATATAACTATAAAAGAATAAATCTAAACTATTTATATATTATGACTCTTTAAAGATCTTTATTATAAAAATATTATTTTTTATACAGCACTAGTAATTTCTATCTCACTAGTTTTTTTTTTTTTTATTATTATTAAGGCTACTTCCTTGACCGATTAGATTTTTATTAGTTTGTTATTATGGAACTATCACATGAACAGTTTTCTAAGGTTTTACAGTTACATAATAAGTATATAACAAGCCACATGTACAACTTTAGTCATTGTCTAATTTAAGTAGTCTACTATACAGATGATCGACTATCTGTTAGTTCTACACTATGTTGTCATATCTGCAACCCGCCTGTAAGTTACTTATTTAAACACTCTAATCATTAACCTTTCCCCCTATCCCAAACTAACATCACTACTATGACCAACTGCTTATGCCAGCTAGTTTACCTGTGGATCTATTTCTCTGCATAGCTTAGGTCCTCTCAGGATGCATATGTCTAATATATTGTGACTGCAGAGCTCCAGTTAACCTCAGAAGTATTTCTTACCAGAGTGGTCATATGTCTATTTTACAGATTCACCTGAATTAGACCCTTGTCAATGTTTGTACAAATCTAGTTTCTGCTGTGGCCATCCATCAGATATAGTCCTCTAAGTTCCAGCTGGATATTTAATAAGGTAGATTCTCTCAATTTAGTTAGCTGCCAAGCCAACTTGGTGTTGCTACTAATGCAAGGCACTAGGCTACATTATACAGTAGATTTATTCGCACTTATCGATCTCACATCTTTCATACTCAAGTTTTTCATTAGATTAGATGTTAACTAGCTTGACTATTAAAATCTGTACTACTTCAACAAATTCAGGATTTCTACTATGCAGATCCACCTGCTTGTAGATCCTATCAAGATTTATTTGTGTAATATAACTCGAGTATTGTGTCATACTTCTAATGTCTGATTGATATTAGTATAACGTGATTTACAGAGTTGTAACTCTTAGAAATGAGCAGAGTTTACTGTAAGTTGGATACAAAGATCTAGGTAATTATTCAAATTCATCAACAGTGGGATTTGAACCTCAAACTTCTTGCATGGTAGTCTGACAATCTAACCACTACACTAAGATCACCAGACCTTCTATCTCACTAGTTTTAGATCTTTAATAAAGAGCATATATTAGTAAAGTAAGTACAAAATGCTAATACAATATATTTTATCATAATATAGATACTTCATGCTAATAATATATATTCTTATCAATATAACTTTACTGATAATTTTTTAGTTTTGAGGAATTTTGAGATGCTAATCTAGGAAGAGAATACTTCTGCAGTTTTTTGGCATATTTTTTAATAGAACTAGCAATATTAAGATTATCTATGATTAATTAGATCATTAAGAATGTATTTAAATTTTGTAGATCTATTAAAAATATAATCGCTGAATAAAATTTTTGCAATTGTAACTTTCTAAAACATGATTTTTTAATAATATGACTAAGAAAACTGAAAGTTAAAGTAAAGATCAATATTGGAAATCTAATATTCTCAGTATTTTGAGAACATTAAAATATCTTTTGAGAACATAAATTTAAAAATTATATTTTTATAAAAATAAAAAAAACTCTTTTTCATAGATTTCAATTTACTAAGAAAAATAAACTACAGGGAAAAAAAATACAGTTTACTACTCACAACATTATATTTATATAATTAACTAATTAAATAAAATATCTAGCAAATAGTAGAATACATACAAAAACATAATAAGTAAAAGAAATAGAAAGACTACTTCTACAGCAACCTTATCTAACAATAAGTGTTTACTAATACCAATAATGTTAGCAACATATCAAGAAAACAATATAAATATATCTGACATAACTATCTATCCAACACAAGATACTGATTTAGATAGTGAACAAAAAACTAACTAACAACTCAAAAAAAGAAAAACTAGCAGATACTTCCCATATCAAATCCAAGATATTTTTAACAAAATAACAACTATACTAGAAAAAACAATAAAAAAAAGCAAATCTAGCTTACTCCTGACTATTACTAATATGACATCTCAAAACACAATACAAACAAAAATAGATAATATCCAAGCATAAGACTCTATACAAACAACAAAAATATTCTTATACCCTAAACTAAATATAAATAACAACAACAACAAAGATACCAATTAGAACATAAATGTTATATCAACTACAGATCTTGCAGAAATCAATACATATACTAAAACATATAGCCAAGTAGTAGCAGGATCTAGTAACTCTAAAACAAATCAGTATCTAGACCTGACTTGACTTATAGAAACTTGAATAAATTCAACTTGACAAGCACTCTCCTCATTTAAAATATTACAGTTTAACAAAGAACTATAGATTCATGACAAAATTATCACTGCTTTCTCCTCTCCAACAGAATTTCAAAAACTAATTGAGCATAAACTTCAATTTAAGTCTACTCAGAAATACATTCCACTTGGAATAAGTGCAAAACTCTTTTATTTTAATCACTTCTTTTTTAAAACCTTTATATGAAATAATAATTCAAAACCAGTTTACCAAAAGGAATTCTAACATTTACTTAATATAGTAATCGAAAAATATAAACTCTTCATAATTCAGTAATCATTAACCAGAACAATAAAGATCAAATATTCGATATGCTGAGGAAAAAAATAGCAATTAACAATTGAACTAACAAAGAATTTACTGACTTAGATACTTATGAAATCACTTGCTATACTCTATATCTCACTGGATTTGCTAAAATTCTAATTAAACTTGACTTTAACTCTCTAAAGAAAATAATCAATACAGCTAAAAGCAAACAACTAATCCCTCTATTTTCTACTCTAAGTAAAATACCAAAGCCTATCCTTACTAAACTACTATTTACTCTTCTAATTGCTGACTTATGTAAAATTAGAACTATTATAGAAAGTTTTTAAAATATATATATATTCGAAAGACTTCCTAAAGAATATATTGCAGATAAAAGAATTCTATTACTCGCTTACTCCAACTAGCTAAATAAAGAGACTTGTAGATTTTTCTCTATCACTACTCAAGCAGAATTATGAAACCTAAAAACTATAAACAACATCTTCAAGCTTACTATCTTTTTAAAACTATTTACCCAGAATATTTTGCTCTTCTTCTACCTAAATTACTACTACCTCCAACTCTACAATTACTTACTTCATAATTAAGAAGAATTTTTCCTTTTTATTCTAAGGATTCAGATGACTTTAAAGAATATATCAAAATTCCAAGAGAAGAATATACATTTTTAATCTTACCAAATGATTATCTAATTAGTAAAAGACATCTTCTAGAAGATCTTTCTCAACTCACTTTACCTGAATGAATTAACTTCCCTATAGAAAAAATGGACAATATTCATCAATTCTTCCAAACTATTCTAACTTATTACCATCTACTAGATCTTCTTCTACTAAAATATATAAACTTCAACTACACTGAAAAATTTGATCTTCCACAAGATCCAAACCTAATAACTAAAGTCAATCTTACTCTTCTAATTGCAACTCCTAAAAAGTTAACTATAGCAGCATGTGTACTTAGAAAATTCTATTACTTCTATACAATATCAGATAAATAGATAGACATCTCAAAAAAAAAAACTTCAGAAACAATTACTAATAACAGATAGCTATCTAATAACAATAAGGATCTGAATAATATCCTCAAAACCAAAGAACTAGCAATTAAATTACAGTTCCTAATAATAGATCAATCAAATATTCCTCAAGTAATAGAAATACTAAAACAATACTTCGACTACAACAATATTTCAAATTTTTTATTCTTAGTTAATGATCTATTATCTCTACAAAGAAATATATTTGACAACTCTCATACCACTACTACTAACAACTCATTACAAGATATTCTTATAGAAGAAAATAACAAACTTAATTCTAATGAGTGATCAATAAAATATTACTCAAATAACTAGTATATCTAGCTATAACACACTAACAAATAATATTTCAAATATTAAAGAAAAAATTAATCTTGCAACATATAATATTAGAAGGTTTAACAATTATGTTAAATGCCAACAATGAATAACTTATTGCTTACAAAATAACCTTTATATTATCTTAATTACAGAAACAAAACTAAAAGAATCCTCTCAACTATCACTTGCTAACCCTATATACAAAATATATACTTCTAATTATATTCTAGAATTATATTAACAAAGAGAATTAAGTTTTGGAACTATACTTATGATACACAATATAATGCAACTATATATACATAATATTATTATATTTTTGGGCATAGCTCTTTGCATAGATTTCTTCTTTCCAAATAACAAAACTCATTTAATATCTGTATATCTTCTATCTAACAATTCAGATTTATTAAACTGCACACAAACACAGATCTCACTTTGGTTCACTAAAGCAAAAAGTAGAAATTAGCATGCTATTATTCTTGGTGACTTCAACTCTAATAACTTCACCAAAAGAAGAATAAAAAATATAATCTTTACAGATCTTTCTACAAACAACTTTACTAGTCTACTTAACTTCTATAATATTACAACTCCTACCTGGTATCAAAATAACTCATCTTCTCAAATAGATAATATATGGGTCTTTTCTGATATTCTACTAGATATCAAAGCTCCTACTTTTACTAATACTACTGATATAACTAAAAGCAACTACATTATTATGTTTACTCTATTCAAAATAAGGAATAAAAAGAAGAAACAGAAAATTTACTTCTATGAAAAGATAACAAAAGAAGTTTAGAATGAATTCACTAACAAAGATAATACTACTCTAACACCAAAATTAGAAAATGAACAAATATCTGATACTAAAACACTAAATTGATACTAGAATATTTAGTCTTTTAATATTATAAGAACTACTAATCAATTAATTCCAACTACATATATCATATCTAAACTATTCTATGCACTCTCCTTAAAAGTATCAAAACTTCATTCTGCCTTGAAATATATCAATAAATGCTACTATATTTTAACTTCTACTTTATTCCCTTTCTCTATAGAATACATTACCTCTATTCTAAATAAATACCTTACAAAAACAACATTACTAGCAGAAACCCTTAACATAATACTAAACCAACAGTCAATTAGCTCAGAAATTATGAACAATACACAAAGTTCATACTACCAATATATACTAAAAACAATTAAAAATCTCAAAAACACAATTTGGAAAAGCAGAAATGCTGAAAAAACCCTTGAACAGTCTGAATGAATTAAATACTATATACATCGCAAATATACAGACTTTAACGACAACACAAGCTAAATAATCAATAGTATATTATAGCAATAACAAGATCATATAAGTTTCAAGAAAATAATCACTCCTAACTCTGTTATTATAGAACTACAACAAATCAAAGAAACAACTCGAACTTATTACCAAAATTAGACTAAATCAAATCCTACAAATAATTCCTTTTAGAAAGAATAGGAAAAATATTATATACTAATATCAAAAATTAGCCCTAAGATAACCAACTATTAAGTTAGCTAATTATGTTAGAAGAATTTAATTCTATGATAAAAGAAGCTCCAAAACACAAAGTAACAGAACCTCTTATGATCTTGAATGAAATACTTCAATATTTCTTACTCTCAGCACTTACATACTTACTAAATATATTCAATGCAAATTTACTACTCGAACAACTTCTAAAATAATAGTTAAACTCTAATATTTAGCCTATTCTGAAAAAAACACAATATTCATTCAAACTAAATACTACAAGACCTATTACCTTAATTGACTATACTAGAAAAATTTTTACTAAAATTATTACAAATAGATTATCTAATATCTTTAACAAATATGAAATCTTTTCTTTACTCAATTTTGCTACTTTCCTTAGACAGTTCACTCTCCAACTAATATTTCAGCTAATATTTATAATCGAACATATACTAACTATACTAAAAGAAGTTTGGCTCCTATTACAAGATATATTAAAGGCATTCAACTCAGTTCACATACTCATACTCACCAAAGCTTTAAATAGAATTCAAATCCTAAAACTGATCACTAACCTTTTAAACTTTTTACTTCTTAACTGTACTAACTAAGTAATCATGGATCATAAACTAACCAGACTATACTTTGTAAATGATGGAATAGACCAAAGTAAAACATTCTCTTTACTCCTATGGAAAATATATTATGACCTATTAATATCATGAATATATAATAAATACCTAGAATACTAAGAAACAATTCCAAAATTACCTACTACAAAAATCATCTATACTTCGATCATGGTATATATAGATAACTCTCTTTGAGTAGTACCTTCAAAGACATCTCTTCAAGAAATTCTCATAACTGCAAACTTCTTTTAAAGTTTGCTAGGATCAAAGTTAATCTATTAAAGTCAATTCTAGCAACAAACTCACTTTCTAAAGATAGATACATTAATTTTAATAAAAAAACATAGTTGTAATTGACAAATCTAAACTATTTAAATACTTAGGAGCATGGTTTATACTCACTTCTTATCCCACAAACACTCAAAAAATAATAATCTCAGAAGCTCATACTTGCATTACTAAGTTACAAAAATCATATATCATTGAAAAACAAGTAATATATATTATCAATAATATTATAATACCTCAAATCTCTTATTGACTTAATAGTTTTTTTCTTTCACATTCTCAATTATCTATACTTAATTGGCTAAACACAAATATAGTAAAACAAAAAGCAAGATTATCATATAGATTTCCAAACTCCTTCCTTCACTATTCAGAAATATACATCTTAAAAGATATATAACAAATTCAAGAATCATATTTATCTTCAACTCTTCTGAGAAATTTGAGCCATCAGAACTTTGACTCATCATTTCTAAAAATTAGACTCCAACAACTATAGGACTCTACTGCATCAAACCTTTCAATACTCTCATATCTTCTATTATTACTAAAAAAACAAAAAAATACACATACTGGACAATCAATTATTGCAATACACTCCTTACATATTCAATTCTTAAGAAATGAAGATATAAACTAGCCAATTCCTTTCAAAAAAAAGGCACTTCTATTAATAAAATAATAGTAAATTATCCTAAGCATATCTACTAAAACAACAACTAAATAAATACTCTATATACTATATTGAACAATTTCTTAACTACAACAATATAGAACTACTGAACTAGCAAGACTTCCATAACAATATACTTAAAATTTCTAGAAGTAGAACACTGAAGTAGTTTACTGAAATACAGAAGCTTATTAGATCAACTGCAAATCCTACTACTTTACTTATTTATCCTAATTTATTTACTTTAACTAAATAGATACCAAAGAAAAAATCCTAGGTTCTCACCTACAAATTTATAATAGAAAGAACTAATCACTATAACAAATATTTAGCAACTATTCATTACTATATTTACTTAATTAACAACATACTTTATTCATATCTAGGATGCTCAAAAAAAGATCTAAAATTAAAAACAAAAGGATGCTACTTCAGATATGAAATTAAAAAATTATATACCTTACAAGTAAATTTGAAAAAAAGTCTATATACTAACTTTGATAATTTGCTCTTAACCAAATTATATATAAACAAAATAGAAAAGAAAATAATACTATCTAACACCAAACTTAGTCATCTATTAAATGCATTCTCACTATTTAATATCAACTTATAGAACTTATTAATAGCAAACAACTTCTTTTTTTGCTTCTCTTCAATCTTTATATTATTGTCTCCTTGTTTACCTCATCATAACAATAAACTTTTAGCAATAGCTTCTTTTAATAATAATATCACAATATGAAGCTGTTATAATAGTAGCTAGCTGAACAGTACTCAAGTATGTCTAATGCTATTTGCATTTTTAGCTACAACTTTCTTCCTAAATACAAATATTTCAATTACTTCTAATAACTCTTCATTTATTCAAATCCTAGAAAATACTACAAAAATACCAATATATATATTAGCTTTCTTAGACAAATCCTATTATACCTTTAAGGTCTGGTGATCTTAGTGTAGTGGTTAGGTTGCCAGACCACCATACAAGAGGTCTGGGGTTCAAATCTCA
>CAJVPM010002265.1:0-10174 GCA_910592325.1 Scutellospora calospora | reverse complement strand
TAGTACTGATATGATAATATAAAATTTTTGGACGAAAATCTACACTGTTTTAGTCAAAAAGGAAATGTGGCGGGTCACGGGCAAAGACAAAGGCCAATACAATTATATACACATGTACAAATACATATACAAACGGAAATGATCATAGTTATACTGACAAAAAATATTATTAAGGGGTTAAATAATTAAATAATTAATTAACTAGCAACGAGACTTTGTTGTAAATATAAAAAAAAAAAAAAAAAAGAATTTAGGATATTCTATAAAATAGATAAGCAATCTCTACTAAACTTTACTAAATATATTAAAAATTAATAATTACTAATTATTAGTGAAGCTTATTTTTTATATTACCTACCTATTCTATAGAATATTCAAAATTTAATAGATTAAGTAATTTAATAACTTATATAATACTTATTTTTAGATATATTTAATACTAATATCAGTTACAAGATTTAGAGAGATTTACTAGATATTCTTATGTGTTAAAGTAAGAACTTCAAGTTTTCTTAAAATTTTAGTCTACTTTTAATAAGAAGAATAAGCTATGCAAATCTTATAAAAACAATTTTCTCTGAGTTTATACTCTTTCTGATGATCCCTAAAACCAATATGATGATAAAAAGCAAAAACTTTTATATATATAATAATACTCTATTTTCTAATATAATATATACAAGTGAGACTGAAAAAACTAGAAGTTCAATAAAATGTGTTCTTTCATTGAAAAGTAGGCTACGAGCTGTTCATAGATTATTAGCACTTTTATATATTGTATATATTATATATCTTGTATATATTTTATATACTTTATTGTTAGAAATAAGCTCTGTGAATATAAAAATTAAAGAAAATACTTGAATAGAGTTGAGTATAATATTACTCCTTATACTTTTCAAGTTTATTTTGGATATCCTTACTCTTACTTCTAAACCTTTAGTTAGTCTTGAGAATGGTTTTGACTATTTGGCAAACTTGAAATATTTTTTGTACAAAAAGTAGGGAATGAAGCTCACCTCTTACTAAAGATTAGTATGCATATCATTGATGAATTTGGAAGTAGACTTATAATGTAATAACAACAAACATATATATGTTTTGAAGTTAGCACAACAAATATATGATTTTATTTTGCAATATAAACTATGCATTTATTGTAATAATAATAAGCTATTATGTGTTCGATGAAATAACCAAATTGTTATCAAATATTAGAGATATTTGCAAATAAGTACATTTTGCATTTATAATTTTTAACTATCTAGTCTTAGACAGAATTGTATGTTTAGATTATGATTCTTATGAGACATATTTTATTTTCTCTTTCTTTATTTTTGTTTTTGTTTTGTGTCTTTTTCTTTTAGCTTGTTAGGTTTTTATCTTGTTAGCAAGTTTTCTTAACTTTGCTTTGAACATTATATGTAGTATGTAGCCTTACTTTTCACTATATATAATTATTTTATTTTACTTTTATCAATATCTATCTTTCTAGACAGTCAGACAAAATTGTTTAGACTTTTCTTTTTCTTTATATTAAAGAGATTTTTAGTATGACAGGTTACGTTCAAGTATGTATGCAAATAGAGTATCAAGTAGTGCTTTCTATTAGAAAATTAGATATATAGAAAGGAACTATAAGTTCTTGTATTAAGTTAAATCTTATGCAGACTAGCTATTTGTAACTCTTTATCTAATAAATACGTAAAGCACAACTATTAAAGGAAAAAAAATCTTATAAAAAAGTATTTTAAAATTTATAAATTATAATTATCATAAATTATATAATATATTACTACTTTTAGATATATTTTTTTCTATTTTTCTAGCTAATTTAAGTTAATATTCTTATAAAAAATTTTTTTAAAACTAATTTTTCTATAAATATTTTAGCAGATAAATTTGCTTACTAAATTAGATAGTTTAAAGAATAATAAAACTTATAAAAACTTAAAAAATTTAAAAAATATAATAAATCATATTATAAATACAAAATACTATAGGTATATTTTATAATAATTAAAAAAAATTTATATTAAATTTTGTATTAACTAATTAATAATTTGGTAATTGTTAAAAACTAAATTTGTTAAATATCTATTATAGATATTTTGTAACTATATATATTAAAAATAGATAGTTTAGAGATAATTTTTATATAAACTAGTTTGAGTATACCTCACATTGTTTCCTCTATTGAGGTTACTATGTATTTCTTAAAAATATTAGCTTTATTATTGTTTTTTAAATAATAAAAGTTTTGCTTTATATATACTCTAGATAATTATTAGAATTTGTTCATACAGTAACTCAATCCATACATTACTTGTACCAAATTTAAACAAAAAATTTTTTACAAAAATCAATTTTCTTCAACTTTTTATTAATTAAACTGAGTAAATGCTTCTAAATAAACTTGCTCAGCACTAGATTTTATATCTAAACAGTCTAGTTTCAAAACTTTTAGCCTTTTTATCAATATTTTATTACTTTAAATAAAAAATAAAATATCTACTTCAAACATTTGATATTTACTCAAAAACTGCTTTATAAACTTTCTTAGGCTCTTAAACAAAGTTGTTGGCCTGGTCTTCATAGTTATAACAAGCTGTATTTTATCTAAATAGCTACAAAATAATTGAGCTCTCTAGAGTTTAAAATGGCAAATAATTTTCAAAAAATACTAAAAAAATATTCTCTTTTGTCTCAAAAACCCTAATTTTGATAATCTAATAAATTTTCAAATTTGTATAGATCAAACCTTGTGTTGACCTACATTAGCTAACCAAATTAAGCTAATTTTAATTAAACACAAATTAAAGAATTACAAATTAGATTATTACAACTTCTCAAATTAGTTTCATACAAATTCTATTTTTAAATTAATTTAACTTAATTTATTTTTAGTAAAATCTAAATCTATTACATTATACTGGTGATATATCTCAATTATTATATCATATCTGTAATACATTCTTATTCATCACAACTCATAATTATCACCTGGTAACATATTTTATTTGTCATATTCTCTTAATTGTCATATTCTATATTTTCTATAATCATCATATAATTTTCTAACTTTTACAATTCTTATTCATTACACCTCCCAAAATTAACTTCTCTTTGTTGAAGTTAGAATATCTTTTCATCATTAATACTAACTCCTACAAATACAGAACCAGACTCCTATGATATTAACTACTTTTATAGCAAATACAAAGATTGTTTTGGAATTGATATATCTGAACTAAAAGAGAAATCCTTATGTATTCTTCTACAAGGAATCTAACTAACTGCTTGCGAAGCCAACTTGAAAAAACAATATTACTTCAAAGTTCCAACTCAACATCAAATTGAAACTTGTCTTTGCAACAAATATAATACTAGTATTATCTCTTGCTTCTATAAAATTTCTTATCCAGCCTCTACTTTCAAGTTTCTATAGATATCTTATTTAATATCTCAGCTAAATAGTTCAATAGAATCATTAATAAATTACTATCTTCATCTATTCCAAAAAAACAAGACCTTCATAACCTTAAAATTTTCTTCACTCATTTCTAAACTAATTTTACTCTATCTGAAATTACTTCACACTCTCAACACTACTATATATATATTCTATGCAAGACTAAAAATATTTTCTGTATATATCTCCAAGACTCTAAATATACTTCAGATTATACACAAGCAGCTTTATTTAAGGACAAATTGATTCATAAAGCACATATACAACAATTACAAAATATTAAACTAAAATTTGTTAACCAAATTTAACTGTTTACTCAAACCCAACATGCTACTTTTCATTTAACCAAAATACTCTTCTCAACAAAAGAGTTTAAAAAGACTCTTCTTAAATACTTTTTAACTAAACTCTCAAAATAACCTAAAAGCTATTAACAAAAAAATCAACTTAACAAAAACAATACTTTATAAGAAAACCCAGAAAAAGAAAACTCTCAAAACCAATAACATAACCAATCTAACAAAAAATAACTAAGATATTAACCAAATTTCTCAAATCCTGAAACCTCTAAAAAACCTAAACTGGAACTAACTTTGACTAGCTTGCCAACTATTCAATAACAGATGAAATAAAAACAAATACTAAACTCTAAACTAAACTCTCTTTTGATTTTTTTAATTTTATCAAATCTAATCTAACTAATTTCTCTTCTAAAAAAATATCATTCAAATACCTTATCTACTCAATAGCAAGACAATGTTCAAAATTTTTAACAGATCTAATTTACAAAGCTAACTTTCAAACTAACTTAATTGCAACTATTCATTTTGATCTTTTAGAATCTACTCTCAAAAACCTTATACTTAAATTAACTACTTTCTTTTTACTAAATTAAATTATAGTAAAATATTTGCCTTACTAATTACTATCTCTTACACAAAATAGAAAATTGACTCCAAATCTGTCTTAATATAGCAAGACTTCATCTTTATCTATTAGATAAATACCAACTAATTAATTATATTAAATTTAATAAGAACTTCAAACTCAGACCCAAAAGATTCAAAATTAATTCAAAAATTGAATCTCTGGACCAAAAAACACAATACATTAAAATCTCCTTAGATTTTTAATTAATATCTAACTTTTTTTCAACTTGCCTAAAACTCTTTTCTTAGAAAACTTCAATATAACTTTTTTAAAAAATTCTCTTAACACTTAACTGAATGGTTTAAAAAAATCTTTTTAGTCTATTCAAGGCAATTTATAACAACAATTAATAAATAAAAATTTTTTCTTATCTCAAATACCAAATTCGTTAATACTTTATTCTATTTCTTACAAAACTTTTACTAGAAAAATATGAATTTAAAAAACTAGCCTCACTTAAAGTTCACCAAAATAAAGCCTTCTGCTATACAAATCACTATATCCTAACTTGCACAAATAAAACATGCAAATATCTAATTAAAACCCTAACCAATAATCTAACCAAAACAAAACAAACCTAAAACTCCAAAAATATTATAACTCTACTCAATTATTTAAAGATATAATTAAATATTCTAAATTAGTTTTCTCTTCACAAACTATGAAATATTGAAAACTCCAAATATTGATATTTTAATTTTTGAAATAGATAGAAATATAAAGTATTATTTAAAAACAAAATTTCTCTACAAATACTTAATAAATTTGTGGACTAAGCAGAGAAATTTATCTATAAAGCTAATATAGTCAAACCAAATATTCATTATCACAACAACTACTTTTACCTCTACCTAGCTGAATATTATAACTATGTTACTCAAAATTACAAAATCTCTAATTTAACAAAAGAATAAGCAATTGAGCATATTACTTAGCAACTCATAGATATATATTATCTTGCTCAAATAATCATCTACTTTGATAGTATTCTCAACAAAAAACCAACCTACAAAATAATAACAGATTTTTATAAAACAACAGCATATTTAGAAGCTGAAAAACTATTTCAAGAGAAATTCAAAATCACTTTCTAAGAAATACAAATTCAATTTCTTATTTCTTCAAACAGAAACTATTCTTTTTCAGTAAACTTGTCTTCTAACTATAAATTTCTATCTGACTATATAGAAGACAATTTCCTAGTAGAAATATACTTAATATCCTTAAAATCCTGTGATCTACTTCTATGCTATAACAAATTTATACTTATTATAAACTTCCTTTACTACTATCTAATCAAACAATTAAATCCTTTCTTTTTTATTTAAAATTATATAAACTTTCTATAATTCCAACTTTCTTATACAATTCTATACTTAAAGAAACTCATATTCACATATCTAATAATATTAAATTACTTAAAAATCATGATTTATTAAACCAAATCATCTCTATCTATATAATTAAATATCTCTCAAATTAACAAACTATACACCTTCACTACTATCTTCTTTACAAACTTCTGCTATTAATTAAAAATATATTCACTAAATACAAATAGCCTAGCTAACACTAAACAAAAACTTTTATATAACTTATTGATGAAAACAATATTGATATTATAGGTTTCTCTGAAACTCATCTTCTTCTAATAAATACAAAACATTCTACACTCTTCCAAAAATTAGAAAACTACAAAAACTTTTAGAGCTCTAGTGAAAACTCTCATCAAACTGGAATAGGACTATTTATTAAAAATAATTTAGCCAAAAATATAGAAAAATTACAGAATACAAAGGATATATTATTTGTATTGATCTCTTTTTCAAAAATTTATAAATTAGACTAATTCAAATATACTTTTCTATACAAGAAAAAAAACAACTCAAAACAGATATTTACAACAAAACTATAGAATTCATAAAAGAAACTAAA
This sequence comes from Scutellospora calospora, assembly GCA_910592325.1. Taxonomy (NCBI): domain Eukaryota; kingdom Fungi; phylum Glomeromycota; class Glomeromycetes; order Diversisporales; family Gigasporaceae; genus Scutellospora; species Scutellospora calospora. The sequence continues at coordinate 3,837 of CAJVPM010002265.1, read as the reverse complement.
CATAAAATAATTCTTATAGGAGACTTTAATAGTGTACAAAATTCTTCAATTGATTACTTTCTATCAAAAAAATCAAAAAAACTAGAAAATGACTTACTCAAATTTCTTAAAACAATTAGTTCTATAATACATTTAGTCTTTTCTATAATCAAACCAAATTCTTCATTTATAACCACAAGGAAAGCCAAAGTAGAATAGACCAAATCTGAACTAATATTCATATAATACTCTTTGACTATTCAGATATTCACTTATACATCTATCTAAATTCAGATTATAATATTACTTTACTAGAACTCACCCTTCTTTATTTTTTCCAAGATATACAAAACTACAATTATAGAAAGATTTTTCTATAAAACCAAACCTTCTCTTAGCAAATCTCAAATTACCAACAAAAAACTGAACACAAACTTCAATATTTAAACAAACCAATTTCTCAAATCAGCAATCTTACAGATATTAATTATATTTGAGACAAACTCAACAAAATATTCTACAAAACAGCACTCAAATATATTCCTTACAAAAATATTAAAGATAATACAAAACTCAAATCTCAACAATCTTCAAAATCTACTTTCTACTCCTAATATAAACAACTCATCTTATGGAAAAAAAAATTTAATACATCAGACTCATTCTTTTACTACCTCAAATATATAACAAAATTCTCTCCAAATACTCTAATTCCCTTAAATATCTTATTACCAGAATTCAAAAACCATTCTACACTCTTCCAACTTCTAAAACTAGAAATCAAAAATATTAAAACTCTTATTAAAAAAAAGCTCTACAACCAAACCTCTGCAGAAATTGAATTTAAACTCAAAGAAAGAAATTTTAACTTCTCACAAAACCCTAAACTCTTTTACAAAAAAATCTTAGAAAAATCTACAAACAATATCTTAATTAACAGACTATACTCACAAAATTCTCTTTTAACAAATCTAGAAGATATAAAACAAGCACTTTACCAACACTTTTTGAAATACTTTCAAGAATTTTCTTTATCTCTGATAACTCTAGAATCTGAATTCTATAATCTATACAAACCAAATTTAGAAAATGAAAAATACTTCTACAATCTATTAGATAATATCACTCTAGAAGAACTCCAGAATACTATTAAACAACTTCTAAATTAAAAAGCTACAGAACCCTCTGAATTAAACTATGAATACATTAAATATCTAAATTCTAAAAGTCTTACTATACTTTGCCTCTTTCTATCTAAATGCTTCTAACTACAAACTGTATCTACAGACTGGAAAATATTAAATATCTTTCTCATATCTAAAAAATTAGAATGAGATTATACTTTAAACCAAATTTGACCAATATCTCTCATAGAATCTATAAAGAAATATCTAACAAAAATCTTTACAAACTGTTTTGACCAAATCCTATTCAAATTTAATCTGTTAAACAACCTAAACTTTGTAGCTGCAAAAACTTTTCTACTCATATATCAATTCAAATTCTATACAACACAATTGAATACTACAAAAACACTAAACAAAAAACTTAGATATTATTTCAGGATATGTCTAAAGCTTTTAACAAAATAAATTTATATTGACTAATTGATGTTTGCAAAAGAATAGGTATTCTACAAAATACTCTTAACTTTATATACAATATCTACTCAAACTGTAAAGCTAGAATTATTATTATATATAGTTTTACAGAACCAATTTCTCTTTTCTTAGGAATCAAATAATGAGAAATATGCTTACTACTTCTCTGAAAAATTTACTACTACTCTATTTTAACTTTTATTAACAACAAATATTAAAACAGTTTTCTTCAAATTAAATTCTAATCTCTAATTGACCAAATCTTTAACTAAAAATCATCTCTACTAACAATACCTTCTTTGGCTTTCATAGATAATACAGTATAGCACTGTAAAAACCTAACAGATCTCCAAAACCTCCTAAAAATATTACTAAACTTTATAAGATAAACAATATTCAGATTAATTAAATAAATCTGACTTATTACATATTTTCTCTAACAAAACAAAATCTACTTTATAACCTCAAATCTTGGTATCTATTATAATAGCCAAAGCTCAACAAAACTAACTCTTGAAATAATTACTAACAAAATTCAACAATTTTGTAAACTAATCAAATTTAAAAAACTCTTACCAATACAAATTACATTACTTTTCAATACAATATTAGCATCATCACTTGAATATCTTCTCTAAATCATTCCATTAAACAAACAAACATCAAAAAAACTATTATCAATAATTACAAAACATATTAAACATCTACTCAACCTCTCACTAAATACAAGTAATAATATCTTAATAAATCTATAACTACTTAATACACCTACTCTTAAAAAAATTTTCTATACACAAGTAGTCTCAATCTAGAATATCTCTTCAATTCAAATAAAATTTAAAAAAATATCAATTCTCCAAATAAATAAATAGCTCTCTTCAATATAGTATTTCTACTTCTCAAAAAATATTCTCTTAGTATATCAAAAAAAAACCCACAATTTTACAATAATTATGCAACTACTCTCAATCTCAAATAACAATATAGAAATCAACAACCTTAATTTAAACTCTACAAAAATAACTACAAATTACAATCAACTAAACCTAATATATAACTTTCTTCCTTATCCTCTAAAAACAACAACTTTTAGTCTTAAAAACAACAAAATTTTCTTCATAGACAACTTCTTATAGCAAACAACTTAAGCTTACTACTCTAGAATAATATTTATCTTTGTACTAATAAAATATCTAAAAGTCATATACCTTCATGGTATAAAGATATCTCTAATACTCTTACTAACTACTATTAATTTAATTCTTATCTAAATCCTTTTATAAATAAACTTGATCTAATCACAATTCTTACAACCTTTCTCAAAACAAATTAGTCTATCTACTCAACTAATCAAACTTATCTTATTAGAAAAACTATAGCTCACTATATTAACTATATAACTTTCTAAAAATATATTATTATTTCTCAAACAGATAGAACTACTATAATCTCTCTTTCTAAATCCTTTTTAAAAATACTAACAAACTATACTTTAAATATCAAATATAAAAGTCAAAAAGAAAAATCAAATTTAAACTATCAATTAGCAATCTAGAAATTAATGATTTTATTCATATTTCTATACAACTTCATACCCAACACTAACTCTTACCACCTCCTACTGTACAAATCTCAAATACTGAAATATTCTTAATTAAAAATACAATTAACTTATCTACATATCAGAAACAACTTATAAAACTTCATAATCTTCTTCTTAACCTCCCTCTTAATAACTTATATTTCTATACTAATGCATCTATTTACTACTCACAAATACCTTCTATTAAATCAGGTTTTGGTTAGATCCTCTCTAATAATAGCTAAATAAAATTCAATACTACTTTAACATATACTTCTAACTCAGCAAGAGTAGAAATAAAAGCAATAATCACAATTCTACTTATACTTCCAATATTCTCTCATATTTATATATATATCAACAACTCATCAGCTCTACAAATATCTAAAAATTTTTCATACAATAACAATACTCAAATTAAACAACTCAACTGGAACATAATTCATATTATAATTCTCTAATTAATTCTAAAAACATCTTCTGTACTTTTCACAAAATTAAATCTTATTCCAAAAATACTTTTCATAATATAGCAAACAAACTCACAAAAAAAGAAACAAACAAACTACTACTTAAAATTAACCTTTAATATTTTACTCTACCTCCTTTCTTTTCTTAGAACAACAATCTTATCTCTCTTAAATTATATCAATTTAACAAATTACTCTACTTTAT
>CAJVPM010002264.1:0-10175 GCA_910592325.1 Scutellospora calospora | reverse complement strand
ATTCTATTTTAATATATATATTGTAAAAATTTTATAAATTTTTATTAAATTTTGAAAAAATTTTATTATATGCATGTGTTCATTTTTTTACCAAAAATAGGATTTACCATGCAGATCATAGTAAAAATGATCTACATACACTCTACCCTTAAGTATTGAATAAATAATTCAAGTATTTAATTTGAGTTAAAGATAAAGTAATTATATTGTTTTAAGAATTGATTGAAACAAGTATGATGATGTAGTAGTTACTGAAGTTGTGTTGAGTTTTTCTGTAGAAAAAGCACTTGTCATATATTCAGTTCTTACAGTTATGAAGTTTGCCAAAGCCTGCTCAGTACATTGAGTCTAGCTAATATTTACTTAGTTTTCTATAGAAGTAGGCTTAACTACCTGCTTACTCCTATCATTCTTCTTTGAAAATAGTTTATAGTTAGTAAAGAATATTATTATTTTAAAGGTGGTAGCTACATTTATATGTTCTACAGAAGAATTTATTAAAAAGAGGATATTTCATTTTCTGGTATAGTTGTTGGTATATCAGAAGCCTTATTTGAGAATTTATTAAGAACTTCTAGATCAGCAAAAAAATCATCAATTTTCATTTCAATCTTAAACTATTCAGTAGATTATAAGTTGAAAAAGAGAGATTCTTCAAGTTGAATCAGATTATTAAATTTGATATTAAATTTATTATTAAGGTATTTTTCAGCTTCAGAATAAAATGTAGTCTTGTATTGATTAAGAATCTCAGTAATAGTAATAGTTAGAGTTTGTTTGATTGAATAATATATAATTACTCTTACTAAGAAGTGAGTATCGATAGATTGAGATATAAGTTTTTTTTTTGCTTTATTTAAGAAGAGATTATCTATTTCATCATTTTTTGTAGTAGCTACTAAAAATGCTTTAAAAATTTTATAGAAAAAAAAACTTTCTCTCTTAGAATTAAGGTCTACTCAATTAGCATTAGAAAGTTTTTTATCATACTTATGAGCAAGAGTATAAAATAGACTAAGTAGTGTGGATTGTTAGAAAAAAGCTTTGTTAGATTGATTTTTGTTAAATAAAAATAAATCTAAAGTTATATTTATCTATATTGTTAGAGCAAAGTATTTGAAAGATTTTTTGAAATAGTATTTATTAATATTTTTGAATTTGTGCTCAATTTTTAGAGCAAGCAATTTGTATGGGTTTTCAAGTATATGATTACACTTATAAATATAGAATAGTGCAAATTTTTTAGTTTTGTGAATTCAGTCTTATAAGAAAAGGATTTCTCTAATATTGTAGCTAGGAGGTAATAATTCTTTACAATATTTTGCAAATTATTGTGCAATTTGGTATTTCAAATAGTTATAGGTTTTTTCCTTATTAATTTTAAGAAATTGGTAACTATAAATTTTAAAGAAGTTTTCATACCACTCATCAAATTGTGGTTTATACTCTTTAAGTAAAAGAATCTGAAAGGTATTTAAAAATTAAAGAACAAAAATATTAAAGTGAATATAAATATTAAATTGCTTATTATTATTAATTATTAAAAGAGTTGCTTTGTAGGTATTGCTTTCATATATATTTTTGTAGAAAATAAGTTTGAATTTGTGAGAACCAATATTCAAATCTTTTGTAAATTTTTCATTATTAATTTGTTGGAAGTTGTTTATAAGATAAAGATGAAGTTGAGTAAGATTAAGTGTAACTTGGTTGTAGTTTTGTAAAGTACTTGAAGGTATTGATTTAATAAGAGAAAAAACTTTAGAATAATTAAGTTTAGTGAAAAGAGTTGTAGTAAATTTAGTTAGAATCAACTTGAAGTTTGTGTATAAAGTATCAAAAGGAATTGTTGTATTTGAGTATGTTTGTAGATTAAATTTATAAATTAATTCTATCAAAAAACTAGGATATTTACTAGCTATAGTTTTAATTAAATACTCAAAGTTAGCTCTAAGCTTAAGTTGTTTACTTTTAGCTTTTTTGAGTATCTGATATAGCCTAAAGTTGATAAGGTTAGGTTTAACAAAATTAAAAATATTTTTAGCTAGTAGAGTATTAAGATAAATATATAGTTCTATTTCAGTAATAATTAGAAAGTTTTTAAAAAAATCAAAAAAAGGTTTTTCTTTTCCATCCTCTTTAGATTTATTTTGTTATTGTTGGTTATTTAGTTGTTTTTGTTGAGAATATTGTTGTTGATTATTTTTTTGTTGGTTGTTTTGTTATTGATTTTGTAGAATTTGTTCAACTTCTACTTTTGTATAAATTCTAAGAGATTTAAATCGCCTGATTTTTTCTTTTGCAAGTATCATTGCAATAAAAACAAAAAGTATAACAATTTTTTGATTCTTGTTAAGTAGTTGAGTTTGAAGTAGAAGTTTAGTAGAAATTGTAGTAAGTTTGGCTACACAGCTATGATAGATTAAATAATGATTTTTAAAAAGAATAGCTATAGTATAATCAGAAGAATGACCTTTATCTTTGGTATTAATACAGAGTAAATCTTTGATTTTACAAATCATACATATATGTACATAATAAGTATAAGCTATGATAGTAATTAGAGATTTATCAGTATTAAAAGTTGGAGGTTGTGGTGGATTAAATAGTTAGAAAAGATAAGGTTTAGAGATTGGAGAAGCTAGAAATTCATCAGTAATTATATTAAACTATTTGTTTGAGATAGTTAGAGAAATATCTATTGAAGAAGTAGAAGAAGTACTGAGTGTAGTAGCTCTAATTTTATAGAACTATAATATAAAATTTGTATAGAAATTTTTATACAAACAGGTAGTATAAATTGGTTGCTTGGGGATCAAGAAATGATGTATTTTCTTTTTGTCACTAGTATCATAATCAGTTGGTTTGATATTTTTAGACAGAATATAGAACAATTCTGGTTTAGTTTTATTCATCCCAAGAGCATATTGATTTTTGTATCTATTGTAATAATAATCAATACTATATGAATCAGGTTTAGTTGAAGTTAAAGTAGGTATTTTTAGTAATTAACAAGTAGTATAAGATAAAAGTAGTAATTTGTAAAAAAAACTACATGAAACAGTTTAAATTTGATATAAAAAATAAGAGTTTAATTAAAACTATAGTGGAATTTCCTAAAAACTAGTAAAATTTCTAGATCTTGTGAGCAGAATCCTGTGATCTGAATTGGTTTAGAGTTAAAAAAAAAAAGTGAAAAATCTAGAGCAAGCTAGTAAAATTTCAAAATTGCTACAAATAATTTCTAAGTAATCTACAAGAATTTAAAAAGCCTTTAAATAGGTTTTCAGAAGTAATTTAGTGAGTTTTAGTCTGTTTTTGATAAAATTTATATCAAAATAAAGCTTTAACTTAGGAGAATCTAACTCTTTTAATAAACAAGAGTTGTTAAATTAGTAAAATTTTAAGATATTTAAGAAAATAGAAGTAAACTAGAAGTATATAATATCTCTATAAAATTTGGTCTTGGAAATATAAAATTAGGCTTTTTTAATGTAAAATTTTATGCTAGACAATTTTATTTAGTAGCCTAGAGGTAGTTTATTTAATAAAATTTTGAGATAATTTAAAAAAAACTAAGAAAACTAGAATTATTTAATATCACCACAAGCAGAGGTCTAAAGGAAATAAAACTAAGCTGCCCTAAAGTAAAATTTTATTATGAACAATATTACTTAGTGACCCAAGATTAGTTTACTTAATAGAATTTTGAGTAATAATTAAATGTTTGCAAGAAGTTTTAGTACAAGTGATCTTCAGAAAGAGTTGCTAATTTGTGTCTTTGTTATTCTATTTACTAAGCAGATCTGTGATAGCTCTATATATATTAATTGATTTGTAAATAATTAAAATTAACTTATCTAAATAAAAAGTAATATAAGTATAGACTCTTACTAAGAGTAAACTAGAATTTTCACTTTTTTCAAAATAAAAAAAGCTACAGTTATTATATCAGTTTTGTTAGTCAAAGGATAAGAGAGATTATTTGTAAAAACAAATTATAATAAAAAAGAGCATTAAAGTTTTTGTTCTAATATAAAATATTATTTGTTGTTTCTTCTTTCTTTTTATTATCTTTTTTTTTCTCTTTTTTTTTAAATTACTATAATATAAACTTTCAGCTAAAATAATAGTATTATCACTTACTAGATTTTTTTGTCTCTTATATAAAGTATATAAGCTATACAATTTGTACTTCTATTTAATAACTACTATTTTACTAGATTTTTAGAGTTATAAATTATTTTATATTTAAAAAATATTTGCTTTATAATAGTTTAGATAATTAGTGAAAAAAGTTATTTTTGTTTAAACTTTAATTATAAAAAATTTAAAGAAAATTGCTAAATTTTACTGCAGATGATTATCACCTCAATGTTAAACAATATATAGATTAGTATTATAATAAAAAAAAATATTTTATTTAGTTTAAAATAAGGGCTGCAATCTATGATTAAAGTTAGAGTAAGACTTAAATTATGTATAAAATTTAGTAAAGAATTTTTTTTATTAGAACTCAAAAGATAGTTTTATAATCAAATTTTTGAGATATTCATGATTTTGAAAAATTTTTTGTTTTTGTCATACAAAATATTACATCTAATTCTGCAATTTTATTAGCTAATTACATACTGATAATGATTACTTGTAGTAATATTTAGCAATACTCAAATTTAAGAACTAAACAAAATAAATAAACTAGCTTCTATAGTAATATCTAGGTTTATAAGCTAGTAATAATTATATTTGCTTACTTATACTATAGTTTAACTATTTTTAATTAGTAAATACTATTAAAATTTTGGTTTAAATAACTTTAATTAGTAACTTATAAAGAAAAAATTATTTTAAAATCTTGTAATTTGCTTAAAACTAATAAAACTAATAGAACTAATAAAGACTTATCTATCTTTACTTAGAGTATTCTCAAATAGTTTAATAAATTAGCTATTGATTATAGTAGTGTATATTTGTTATAATTATACTATATATAGTAAAATATAATTAAAGTTTGAACTAAGTTAGTTCAACTCAAATCATCTAGTAATAGCAGAAATAATAAATAATCTAGTTATTTAATTAAAGTTATTTAAATCATTTATATATAAAATAATTTTATTAGTTAAATATTTAATATGTTTGTAGCTACATATAAAAGTCAAAATCTTACTAAGTTAATTGATAATTACATCTTAAGTAAAGTTTTTTAAAAGAACAAATTGCATATATAAAAACTCTCATCGCAAAAAATATCAGTAGAAAGTTTTAAATTTTGATTTTTAAATAGATATATTTTATGATCTTGTAATCAGAATCAAATAAATTTTATATCATTAAATTCATCTCATTAAGATGAATCTAATGAAATAGAATTTGTTTAATTCTGATTACAAGATCATAAGATATATTTATTTAAAAATCAAATTTAAAACTGCTCACTAACACTTTTGCTGTGAGGGTTCCTATATTTCGAAAGTTCATATAATTTTAATAAATTTTCATTAAATCATTTTTATGTTTACACCAAAAAATTTAAAATTTTTTATGTAAATGTAAAACATAAAAATGACTTAATAAAAAATTATCAAAATTACATGAAACTTTTATAATATATGCAATTTGTTCTCGCGAAAAGCTTTACTTAAGACAAAATTATCGACTAACCTAGTAATATTTGACTTTTATATGTAGCTACTATTATCGATCATATTTTATAAAAATCAATGATTATCAATTAGTTAAATGACCTTAGGTTATTTGGGTTTTGAAATGACCAATGACTAGTCATTTGGGTCATTTACCACCCCTAGGTGACACAGGTTAAGTTTTCGCAACCGAGTCACTCGATTTCAAGTTTCACGGATGACCCGGATGAAGAAATTGCATCCGGTTCCAATAGAATAAATAATGGTGCAATTGACGTATCACATATCTTCCTAATTTGCGTTGCAATACTGATGGTTGTCAAATACTTTATTATCGTTATTAATATCTTTTTGCATGTCTGAATTGTGTGCTAGGTTTGTGGCACAGCTATAATGATTAAATTCTTTGAAGCGTATTTATGTTACGTTTTGCTACGATCTTGTTGTATTCACGAAATCTGCGCCACAAACCTAGGCTATATAAGACTAAATATATAATAGATAACCAATTACCATAACAAGTGCTTAATACCGATACGTACTAAATTTAAATTATGATCGCTAATTAACGTTCATAAGTCATATGATCAAGAAAACAGTGTAGTGATTGGTTGTTGGGCCTTATGTTCGATATGAGCAATTTTATCTAATACACGTAAATTATATGGGTTAAGCTTTTTATTACATAATTAAATTAATGATCTGGACATATTTAAATCAAGACTTAACTATTTTGACTTTAATTATCGTTTGCTTTAAACGGTGAGAAAAAAAACCATAATATGTATGCCAACTGGATATAACGGACATCAGGTGATTATCTAATAATAGATTACAGAATTATTGTTACGTAATGGTCTGATCCGTTAATAACTTATACCAATGATTCAATACTTACAATTAAGGAATTAAACAATCTATGCCTCATGGCACTAAGAAACAAAGATTCTTATCCTTATCAAGTCAAAAAAGTATTTACATCATCCGACTATGCGCCTAGCCCTCTTCCGATTTGTTTATAAGATTTCTTTATAAGGCATAAATCTAATCTTCAATATAAACAGCAACGATAACGATTTTGTCTTACAAATACACCCAAATTCCGGAATGATATAATTCAGAAAGTTTAAACATCCCAATCTATGATTATCGTCATCACAGATTTCCATCACTAAACTCATCAACCGAAATATAAACCAATTATTTTTCGATTTCTTTTTTGCATAATTTGTATAAAAAACCCTTCTCATTCACCTTCGAAAATTTCAAATTAGTTTTTGCATCAAACAAATCATCAAACAAACCTAAATTAAATCGTTTAATTCTTAAAACTTAATTACAAAATGAGTTTAACAAACAAGTCCAACACTGAAACTCTCGCTAAATACCTCAACCTTGATCAACATGGTAAAATCCAAGCTGAATACGTCTGGATTGATGGCAATAGTGGCCTCCGCTCGAAGACAACAACCCTTGATTCTAAGCCTAATGACGTTTCTGAATTGAAAGAATGGAATTTTGATGGATCTTCAACTAACCAAGCACCTGGTGATAACTCTGATGTTTTACTTCGTCCGGCAGCAATCTTTAAAGATCCTTTCAGAGGAGGCGATAACATAATTGTCCTCGCTGAATGTTACAACAACGATGGAACTCCAAACAGGACTAACCACCGTCACTCTTGTGCTAAAATTATGGAAACTCATGCAGAAGCTCATCCATGGTTTGGTATTGAACAGGAGTACACACTCTTTGATTTGGATGGTCAGGTTCTTGGCTGGCCAAAAGGAGGTTTCCCAGGTCCTCAAGGCCCTTACTATTGTTCTATTGGCGCTAATGTAGCTTTTGGACGTGATATCGTAGAGGCACATTATCGTGCTTGTCTTTATGCTGGAGTTAAAATTTCCGGTGTCAATGCTGAAGTTATGCCTGGTAATTTATAATTATTATACAATTATAGCATATTAGTAGTATACAGTAAGAATTTATCTAATTTATTTAATCTTTTATCTCTCAGGACAATGGGAATTCCAAGTTGGTCCCTGCGAAGGTATCGATATGGGAGACCATCTCTGGATGGCTCGATACTTATTACAACGAGTCTCTGAAGACTTTGGTGCCGTGGTTTCCTTCCATCCTAAACCAATTAAAGGAGATTGGAATGGTGCTGGCTGTCATACCAACTATTCAACTCAGGCAATGAGAGATGAAAATGGTATTAAGGCAATTTATGATGCTATAGATAAGATGGCCGAAAGACATGCCGAACATATCGCCGTATACGGTGAAGATAATGACCAGCGTCTAACAGGTCGTCATGAAACTGGCCATATATCACATTTTTCATTTGGCGTTGCTAATCGTGGAGCTTCAATTCGTATTCCAAGACATTGTGCTGCTGAAGGAAAAGGTTATTTGGAAGATCGTAGACCAGCTTCTAATATTGATCCTTACAGTGTAACTCATGTTATTGTTGAATCCACTCTTGGTTAAACTTTCTTTGATAGATATTATATTGTGTGAAAATTGTATTAAATTTTGAGTCACCTTCTTTAATTTTAAATATTATTATTGGATTTAAACATACATATTTAATATATTTATTAACAAGTAGATAGTTAAACATTAAGTAGATTTTGATTTGTAAACAAATCATGTTTCTTTGTTTGTATATTTATATTTCATTGTATATTTTATTAATAATCTTGCATAATGAAATAAAATTTGTGTATTTTGTAGAATTTTAAAAATTCTTTTCAAGTATATATTCTAATTATCATCTACCGTCAATTTTGCTCTTTTTTAATGGGGTTTCAAAGTTAATAAATAAATAGCGCATTTTAAAATTAAATAGGATTTAAATCGGAAAAATAAAATAAGATGTCTGATTTTAACTTTGAAACCCCTTATATATTTTATTCATTAATAACTTTCAGAATTCAATTGTTTTTTATTTACAGCATATCATTTTCTATATTCTTGATATTTCTCTTCGAGAATTACACTACTTTTTAATTATTGTTATTATAAATTGTCTTCACGAATAGTATTTATTAGTGCTTCGATCCGTAATCCGACAGATAAATTCAGATATCCAAATCAGAGATGTTTACTCGGATTGGTCAAAGAACTTAAATAACGAACCGCCCAAAAAGCTAGCTTTATATATAATCTGAGACTAGAGCTTGGATCCGGTTTGGGAGCTGGTCAAAATCCCAACAGATTAGCCCATTAGGGTTAGTCAATTTTTATCAGGATTTTGACTCAAACCCTTAAAATAATGTGAATATGAAGATTATTTATAACGTACAAATAAAATGGAGGTCGGTTTATTGATTGGAGCGAACCACAGGAGAAAAATCTAGTTTAAAAATACCTTACAATGTGTTATTAGAACCTTTTAATAAAAATAAAGAAACGGAGGAACGTTAATCAGCGAATTAAAACCATGAACACAAATACTTGTCTCTAAATACTTATTAATAAAAATGGAGGTCGGTTTATTGGTTGGAGCGAACAACAGGAGAAAAATTGAGTTTAAAAATACCTTGAAATGTGTGATTAGAATCTTTTGATAAAAATAAAGAAACGGAGGAACGTTAATCAGCGAACTAAAACCATGAACACAAATATTTGTCTCTAAACACTTATTTGCAATTAATTCCTTAATACCTTTTAAATAGTGCATGAGTATAAAGATGATTTATTAATGTTATTAATATATGGAGTGCGTGAAATTTTACATCTATTATAAAATATCTGGATACATCCGGATTTTGCTATCCGGATCCAAGCACTATCTGAGACAGATTCAAACCGGATTTAATATAATCCGGATGGTCTGTCAGAAATAGGATCGAAGCACTAGTATTAATAACTTCTAAGCTTTTCATCTTCACGTTTTTTGCATAGTTGAGTATCACAATTCCTAGTTTTGATTTTGAAAGATCTTAAGTTTAGCACTAGATAATTTTTAATTCGTATGTCACTAGATGTTTGATTTGATTTGGTAAGTGTGGGGAATAAATGGTTCCCATAAACACTCACTTTGTAGTGTAGACATCAACAAGCAATTTACTGACAGATTTGTCAGTGAAACAACCAATTCTTATTCCATAGATAACTCATTTTACAAAAACAGTTCATTTTATAAACAAGTTTATTCCTTGTCAGTGAAATAAGTTGTCTATGAAATGAGCTTTTCTAGGAATTGGGTTGTCCGTAAAAATAAGCATGTCTGTGAATTGATGTGTTGTGTCTATAAAATAAGTGTCGGTGAAGCGAGCAGAATCTGGTATACAGTAGGTATTATTTTACATACTCAAATACTATTCGATTAAAAATTTGATTATCTCTAAACAAAAAACTTTATTATATTAATTATATATCTGATATATAGTATCATATTAAAATTACTCATTTGAATAATATGGGCTAGATGCTGAGAAAAGGGACGAAATTGACAATTTTTTCAAAAGCTATTTTTTTATATAAATCAATTTAAAATAAGATTAGGATCATTTTTCACTTAAG
>CAJVPM010002263.1:0-10175 GCA_910592325.1 Scutellospora calospora | reverse complement strand
TCTATATATAATATAAACCTCATATTATTAATATTTTATTAAATTATATTAATATTTATAAAAACTTTTTAAAAATCCAAACAAATTTGCCTGGAAAACGGTTTAAGAGATATATAATATCAAAACTAATTAATTTTAACAAATATAATAGTATATACTTTTATACTATATTATGGTTTTTTTTTTTATAAAAATACTTTAACAAAATTTAAAATTTTTTTTTTAAAAATATTATTTAATAAAACTAAAATATTAATTTTTTTTAATAGACTATTTTAAAAATATTAAATACAAATTTAAAAACTAAAATAATTTAAAAATTTAGAATTTATAAAATTAAAAATCTTCTCAAACAATATCCATACCTAGACTAGTTCTAAAAAAAAAAGCTAAAAAACGACAATAGACACGATTATACGTATATCTTCTAACGACCATCTTAATTAATGCTAATAATAAATTATTTTAATTTGTTGAGTAATCTCAGTTAACTATTAATATTCGGTTTTGATAATCGCATAGCACTTTATTTTTGGCAATTAGAAGAAATTTTTTTGACATATATTTAACACCTGCTCGACAAGCGAAAAATTTTTTAAGCGCAATATGAGCTGCGCCGAGCTTCGAAGCGCTGCTCTTGAGCATGCGATAAGTATAGAGTATTTTTATACAATCGTTTGAAATCTGTGAACCTCGAATTTCTAAAAAAAGCGAAAAAGTAAAGCAAAATTTCCAGAGAGTAACGCTAGAGTAATACCAAACGTAAACGATCATTTTTTAACGCTGATTAAGCAATCTTTACGCACATTTACAAAAGCACTTGAACCAACACCATTCCTTGACAATTCATGAAGGACTACTGAAGCTTGTCGGTAAACTTGCTCTAATGAGGGAATTTTTGGTTTCCCCTGTGACACTACAAAAGCAAATCGAATAATTTGATTTTTATCGCTAAAGTATGAATTATGAAATGTATGCAAAGTTTCGTACCCAATATTGCACTATTCAATGCGTTTGCGACCGGTTCTCGACCGGAAGGGTCAAGTAGATGCGATACACAACTAACACGTGGATCATCGTATGCCATTAATGAAAACGCATCCTAAAATAATAGGAAAAATGAGGACATTTGCTAAATCTAAGTTTATAAGCTATATATTCTAATGATTTATCTAATATCGAACCTTCAATGCATTTCTTATTTCTTCGCGATCATCGTTACGGTAATCACTTTGTAATTCATAACCAAATTTTAATGCAGCTGCCATTGCATCATCCAATCCATGCAATCCCAAAGTAACTTTTCGTCGTTTAGGCATTCTTTTCTTTTTAAGTGGTGTCACTGGACCATCTATATCATCACCTGATTCACAATCACTTTGTGAAGTAATGGCAGGAAACTCATCGACGTCCATTGCATCTTCGTACTCTTCATCTTCCTCATCCTCATTGTCATTATCATCTTCCTCGACAATTTCATTGACAACCTCATCATCAGTATCATCATCATCAATCATTGTATGGCTTTTAGCAAACTTTATACTAACGTCTTCATGATCTGATAATATTATTTGAGTTCCTGCACAAGCGCCTATCATTTCGATAAATTTACGGCATCGAAGTTGGAAAAGAATATCATCATTGGATGGTAGGACATTAGGGTACAAATTGTTAGTTAATTTAATAGCATTATCGATATTCCCTTTAAGAACAGCATCGCGAATTTCTAAAATATAAATTAGCAGGTTATTTAAATTACTATTTAAAAGTCGAACAAAATAATTAGATTTTTTGTTATTGCTTACTCTGTCGATTCAGCATATCAATGTCCATATCTGGTGACGAATTTTCACTTTCTACACCCTCCATTTCATTTATTTCATTGTTGTATGTTTGAGAAATCCGTACAGTATCTCGAGAAAATGCTTTTGCTGTTTCACTGAATCCGTGGTGGACAAGATAAGATAAAATAAGTTGATGTGCATTGGCTGTAAGGTTCGCTTCTGAGGCGGCTTGAGAGATAGGTGCAGAAGTAAGAGGTGATGAAATTGACGGCATTGGCGTTGCATTGATTACATTCCATAATCGTGCTTTTTCTTCCTGCACGTAAAAATTTTAAATAATGTACATAAAAAAAATATTTTTTCATGTAATTACACAACCAACCTCCATATAATGTTCTATCTCGTATTTGAACTTTCTTTGTCCAAAATTTACTTCAACCGACTCGCCTTGCGTCCTCATTCCAATAGACGGATAAAGGACGCCTTTTAAATCCCGGAATGCAATTCCTTGAAATTATTATAAAAAAGTATATATATATATATATAAATTATGATTCTAACAACAAAATTTGAACATTTTAAATAGTAAATTACCTAGATGTTTTCCGTTTTTTGTATAAAATGCTGTACCGTCTCTGAAATTTATACAACACCCAATCGTATCACCAGTTGTAAACACTGGACCATATGACTTGCCTGTTCCTGAACAACAAAAAGAATGCCCATCGTCACCATGATAACCCCATGAGTCATTTTCCCATCCTATGAATATTACAACGAATAATTATTTTAAAAAAATTGTATTCATATAACCGTTAGCTAGTAAGCAAAAATTTTACTATTAAATACCGGGCAATCTATTTAGAAGAACTGTTTTTGCACAAAATCCGATTCCAATATGTCTTTTTCGAAAAAAAATAAACATTATAAATATAAAAGTATTGATTATTATATGATGCGAAAATAATATTCAGTTATTTTGTATTACCCATCTTTTCCTTTGCTTATAATATCAACTTCAAAATAAAATAATCCGCATTGTGGAGGCATCGGATGATTTGCTCGAATCGCGGCAGCATCTGTGTCAGCTTTTCCAGAACCTTTGTAATGAAAATTCGCGTAAGTTAAAAATTATGTGGTAACCTTTTTTTAGATAAAGATCAAGTAATTTAAATTTAAATCGCCAAATGTACAAGGATCGAAGTATAATTTTTTGATTATAGAGTTCGATCAATCATTTATGCAAGATCGAATGAGTGTTTGAATCTCACTGAACTTCTTAATAGTCGAACGATTTCAATATATAATCCGATTCGCCTTACCAATATAATTTATTCTAAGTCTATCCGAATCTACACTTAAGAGAGGACATTTATCGTCAACATTCCATGCAGTTGGTATAGCCACATAATCGATCGAATCTTTATCAGTTACATTATTGTTCGTTGAGAACTTTTCGGTATGGGCTTTATTATACAGTTCCGCAAAGCTTGTGTTAGCAAGATATTCAGGAAGTTTAGGTTTTGGAGGTGTTGACTTCAATTGTGAGCTTGAGGTAGACAAGTTTACAGGAAGAGCTGAAGAAGAAGCAAGTGGATGGCTGTAATAAGTCGAATGTGTAGAAGAGCCAATCGCGTGTGCAGTCGAAGCCGCGTTGACCGAATTAGTATTTGATCGTAAGTACGTCGAGCTAGCCTGACTAACTGATAAAGTTGGGTATTGCAGGACAGGGGGCGGATTGGTCATTGTTGAGGGTAGTGTAAGATATGGTGAAGCAGACGAACTAGACATACTAGACATTATCGCTAAGTGTGGAGCAACCGCACTATTCAGGGGAATGGTTCGGCTCCGAGAGGACACAGAATTAGAAGTAGTAGTAGTATTTGTCATTAACGGTGGTAGAACGGTAATCTTTTATGAATAACCAGTCGATGCAACTATTCTCTATCTGTAAGATAAGTTTCTCTTGCTTATCAATTGTTTTATTGGATCATATGTCATGCTTGTCACGAGCAGGTAGCACTAGCGTTATACTTACCAGTTTACTGAATTTACTAAAAAGAATTATGCAAAGTAAATTTTAGTAATCACATATCGATATGTATAATACTTTGGTAATGAACAATCGCCTTCATTTTACAAACGATATTTCGAATGGCCTACGTAGCTAATTTTCAATCATAGGATTCGAAAATAGTCTTAACTTTAACGAGATATATGTTATATAAAATGGTTGTCATAAAAAATTTCTATTTAAAAAAAAATCATTACACAGATACTGTATGTACATATGATGACCTAACGTAATAGATAATTAAGGCGCAGCAATTTTCTATAAAAATTATAATCTATAATTGTGCTCATGAATAGCTTTTGCTAATATTATCTCTTTTTACAATCAAATTAATATTGCAAAAATTGCATCAGACATCGCAAAAAGAAACGCGCATATAGCATAAGTAGTAGACACAACCTAACAAACGTGGAAGGACTAATAATGCTAAATATAAAATACTGTATAATTGATATCTGATATAAAAAAATGAGATTGATTCTTTTGCATAAGAAAAGCGTTGAATGCGAAAGACTAGGGTAAATCTTAGAGTATAAGATATGATTTGCATAAACCAATAACAGTAATAACAAAAAAATTAGATATCTCTGAATCTAACATTGTATTGTATACTAGACTACTCCAGCATAGAGGTCGGAACCGGTTTTAAAATTCAAGTTTATCACATAAAAATTCGAGTTTATCATACCAAAATTCGAGTTTATCACATCAATCATTAATGATTGATGTGATAAACTCGAATTATGGTATGATAAACTCGAATTTTTATGTGATAAACTTGAATTTTTAAAACCGGTTCCGACCTCTACTCCAGCAGGATCGATTTATTTTTGCTAGCCTAAATTATTTTAACTGTGAAAATTTTTTATTTTTAAAAACAATTTTATAAATCGATCCTGAATGGTGCATCTTTCTAGGTTCTGCTAGGTAGACAAAAAAATCTAACTGTTATATGGTTACCCAGTAATTTAATAATACAGTACCCGGGTAGAGATTTTCCACGCCCCTGCATCGTAATGAATAGATTAGCGGCACAATCCGAATTCAGCAGATCGAACACCGCTAATCTATTCCCATTGTAGAGTTTTACGTCACATAATACATTAATAACGATAAGAACTTTATTATCCAAAGTCACTTTTGACCACATTACATCTATAGCAAAACCTACCGAATTTCTATTTTTGTGATCCTATCATTCTTTTGTTTAATTACTTTCTTTTGATTGTCGTTAATCTTTTTTAACTGCTTTTCAATTTCATCGCTTTCATCATATGTTTAGATTGTTTTTTAAATATTTGATTTCTTTTTTATTTCTTAGCTTCTAAAGACTTAATTTTATATTTATGTATATAAGTCGAGATCTTAAGTAGAAGATACTTAGTGAAAATTACGTGAAAGTAACTAATTACTTGTTAAGATATAACACGAATAAAATAGCTTTCGTTGGTTGGTTAATTAGATCATACTACTTGGAGGTCAATGCTCGAGTAATCTGTATATGATATTTGATAGATTTGGAATTAAAAAAAAGAACAAAAGAGATAGATAGAGGTATATATATATAAAAACTTTAGAACTAATCCTTCTGCTATTAAAAGAATGTTTACTTCTACTCGACTTTTTAACTTAGACAATCTTGTTCTTTATTTATTAAGAGAAAACATATATATGTTATAACAGAAATATAAACTATACTATTCTATCTACTTAACTGCTTTCTTTATTTAATTCTAGACTTATTTGGCTATCTAAAGTATCTAAGTATAATCTGTTACAATAGCAAATTTTTTTTTTAAAAAAATAGTTTGCTTAAGTAAAATTATATTTTAATATATTTAGTAAAATATAATTTTTCTTTTTTATATAGAATAAGAAGTTTAGAAATTTATTTATCTCTAATTAATATATATTAGTTTTTATTAGTTTAATTTATTCAAAAAAATTCTCTTTATTGATCACTCTAATCAATTTTATAACAAAAAAAAAAATTAAGATAACTTGAAATTTTTATTAAAAACAAATATTTAAATCATTAACTAAAAGAAAAGAGAAGAAAAAAATATATATACTGAAGCAGAAAGTATAAATAAATTAAAAAAAAACAAGAATTTAGAAAGAAGTTTAGATTTAAAGCAGATTTTAAAAAGGTTTTTTTAGAAAAATTAGAAAATTAAATATACTTTGAAATATAGATCACTTTATGTAATATAACTATATGAATAATAAGATAAACAAAAATATGTTATAGAAAAAATTACATATTATATACTAAAAACAAAAATAGAATATACAAAAACAAAACTAAATAATCTATAAATAATTAGAAAAATTGCTAAGAATTTTTAAAAAAATATGAAGTTATTTCAAAAAATAAAATACAAAATTATAGTTTAAAAGAGAGTATTAAAAACAAAACAAGTAATAAAAAAATTTAAAATCTTTAAGATAGAAATATAAAAAGTAAGAAAAAATATAGAAAAATGAAAAAATGAAAAAATTAATTGAAGAAGTAATCAAAAAATATAGTAAAGAAATAGCAATAGATAATAGTAACTCAGTATTAGAACTTGAGAAGTATTTAAATAATATAGTAGCAAATCTAATAGATGTAGAGCTAGAAATTATTAAAGTAACAAAGTATTAGTATATAGTAATTAAAAGAGCTGTAACTTTAGATAAGCTAGACAGTATAAAAGCTTTAATCAAAATAAAAAAAGAAAAAAAAATAAACCAAATAGAAGAAAAAATAAAAATAAAAGAAATAAAAACAAAACCAGAAATAGAAATACAAAACCTACAAAATATACCTATATAGTTAAATAATCAAATAGTATAAGTATATAGAAGTAAAGAAAAAATATTAATAAACAATTTTAACTCAAAGAGATAGAAAATATCAAAATAGAGATAGATATAAGTAATTTAGAAAATAGCAAAGAAGTTTTTTATATTAAGAAAGAGAAGCAAAAGCTAATAAGTATAGAATTATACTAAAAAATCTCTTTAAACAAAAGTATTTAAGTATTTAAGAAGAAAAGATATGAGAATAAGAATGATATTAAGACAAAAGTAGTAGTAATTAATATACTTAGAAATAATATAGAACAGAAAGAAAAAATCTTTAAGATAAATTCTTAAAGAAAATACTTATATAAAAAAATATCAGAAAAATTTAAAAAAAAAATCTTAGTGTATAATTATTTTTAATTGTGAAAAAAGATATAAGGAAACAAAAGTAAAACTAAAAAATATTAAAGAAGATTTTGAAAAGCTCTAACTCTTATCAAAAAAGTTAAAAACATAACATTAAGCAAAAAGCTACAAGAAACCTTTAAAATATTAATAAAGGAAAAAGAAAATAGAATTACAAGAAAGAGTTGAACAAGAGAAAAATTTAATAAAATCTTTAAACAAAAAAAAATAAAAATATTATATAAGGTTTCTATAATTGAAAGTAAAAAAAAAAAAATATAAAAATATAGCTAAAGAAACTAACTAGAATCTGAAGATCAAATAAGCAAAGATCAAATAATAATCTAGAACTTACTAGTATAGATAAGTAGATCTTAAGTATTTAAACTAATATGCTTTATTAGAAAAATAGATTATATTAAAATAATCAGAAAATCTTTTAGTAAAATATGAGCAGAGATAGAGTTCTTCTCAGAATCAATAAATATAAAAGATTTAGCAGAAACATAATGTTTGCTATTTATGAAAAACTACTTAATCAGAATTACAACAAGAAAAACCAACTTTGAAAAGCTAAGAATATATAACTTATATAGCAAAAAGTTATTTAGTTTGCTAAAAAATACAAATAAAATTTTGCTATAGAGACAAGTTAGATATATAAGAGCTAAAGTATTACATATTTTTAAAATTTCTAATAATAATAATAGAAGAAGTATAACAGTATATTTCAAGAATAAAAAAGACTACAGAAATAGTATTAAATATATTATATTTTACTGTAATATTAGACTAAGTTAAGTAATTAGAAGAGAAGTAAAATATAAAAGATTAATTAATAGAAGACTTTCATCTAGTAGTAATCATAAAGAAAAAGGTAACAAAGTAGAATGAAAAACTAGTAGTATAAGAATAGAATCAAGTAAAGATAAAATTTCAGATAATAAGAAAGCAAATAAAGAAAACTAATAAAAAAGTATATATTCTAAGAAGAAAAAAAGAGAAATATATAAAGAAAAAAAAAAAGAAATTATGAATAAAGTAGCTACTAGTTCAACTTTATTTTAAAAATAAAATATAAAATTAACAAATACTTTAGACTATATACTTTAACTTATTAGAAGTCTTAAAGAAAAGATTTAATACATGAAGTAAAAAACTCTAAACTACTTCTAACAAATATATTAGTTGAACTAATAAGAATAGATAGTAGAACAAACTATTTATAAATAAAGAATTCTTTAGAAAAAGAGAGTAGAAGTAATATAGTTTTTTTTTTTAATTGTTAAAAGTGCTTATATTATAGAAGAATTTTATTAGTATTACAAACTAGATTATATATTAATAATCTCTACTATTTGTAATTATATAAAGAGTATACAATAAGCTATATATATATAACAAAACTCTGTAAAAAATAGCATTACACCAAGTCAATCAGATATTAGAAGTGTGACAGTAATATTATACGAATAAATCTATATTGGATATATGAGCAGAGGACCTGTATAGTAGAAATCTTGAGTTGGTAAAGTAGTATAGCTTTCAACAATTATACTAGCTAATGCTTGATCTAAAAAAAAACTGTTTCAAAAGATATAGATTAGGATAGATGCAAGTAAGTCTGTATCTGTGGTAAAGATTAGCAGCACTAATCTAGCTTAGTAGCTAACTAGATTTAGGAGGATCTATCTCATAAAACATCTAGAAAAATCAATTAATACAAAACTAGTAAAAAGCTACAGTAGAAATTGAAGTTATACAAATATTTACAAAGGTTTAAGCTAGATGAGTCTGTGAAATAGGCATAAGCTACTCTAGTAGATTTGCTTCAAAGTTAACTAGAGCTCTTCAAAAGCTTACAATATATTGAATACAAGCATCTTGAGAGGACCTAAGCTGAAGTTAATAAATAGATCTGCAATGAACTAGTTGGCTTAAGTAGTTAGATGTTATAGTGATATTAGTTTGTAACAGTATAAGTTAGTTAAGCAGAATATTTAAATAAATAACTTACAGATAAGTTACAGATATAGCAGCATAGTATAGTACTAATAGATAGTCTAATGTCTGCATAGTGAACTACTTAAATTAGACAATAACTAAAGTTATATATGTAACTTGTTGTATACTCTTCATGTAATTACAAACTATAGGGAAACCCTATGTAGAACCTTATATATCAAACTAATAAAATTCATTTAGTAATATAAGCTACCTTAAAAATAAAAAAAACAATAAGCTATATATACAACTTAGTTATTGTCTATTTTAAGTAATCTATTATATAAGTGTTAAACTATTTAATTAGTTCTATACTATGCTACTATATAAATAACCTACTTATAAATTACCTATTTAAATACTCTATTCATTAACCTATACAGATTCAACTTAACATCACTACAATACCTAATCACTTAAGCTAGCTAGCTTATTATAAATCTATTTATTTAAAATAGTTTAAGTTTTCTTAAAATATATTATATCAAATATATTGTTATTATTGCAAAGCTAGTTAAGCTTTAAGCAAATCTACTAAAGTAGTTTATATCTATTTTATGAATTTATCTAGCTTAGATTTTTGTAGATATTTATATAACTCTAGATTCTACTGTAGTCCTTTACTAATCAGTTGACTTAGTTCTTTTCTAGTATTTAACCAGTTCTAATTACTTTTTACTTAGAAACTTATAAACCTTCTACCTTTATTAGACTAAATTTTTTTCTTAAATTAAACTTTAGCTGATATAGTCCTGTTAGAAAGCTATACTACTTTACTGACTCAGAATTTCTACCATACAGGTCTCCTATTCATATATCCTATTAAGATTTATTCATATACCTTAATTTGTAATACAAGCAAATTTGTCAGAGTTCATTTTTAATTTTTGTAATTTTTAAATAAAACTTTAAATATTGTAATATAGTAACTAGGCTTAACAATTTTATAATTTCAAAAAGAGTTGTTGTCGCCAGCTAAACCTAGTAACTAATTACTTGACTTAACGAGTTCGAGAGTTAAAGAATGAGTTCATAAAGTTTATAGATAATAATAGTTTATAATAAGAAGATAATATCACTTTAGAGATAATAATACTTGGTTTTGGTTTATAATTTAG
>CAJVPM010002262.1:0-10177 GCA_910592325.1 Scutellospora calospora | reverse complement strand
TTTTATTATCTATAATTATTTTTTTAATATTTTTGCATTTTAAAAAAGTAAATCAGAGCTGAATAAATGCAAAAACATAGACAAATTTGCCTATGTTGGCCTACAATCTAAGGGATAATATTAACTATATTAAAACTAGCTGCAACTACAGTAATCTGTAACCTAAACCTACTAGAGTAGTCAAGACTCATCTAGATTAGATTAGATAGAATTGAATTAGTTGAGTAGTCATATTTTACCTAGTAGGCTTCCTATTCAGCTATCTTCCTAATTGCTAATCTCTGAGAAGGATATTAGTTATTATGATGTAGTTAGTTAGCAAGCCCACAAATACAGCTATATGTAGGTATAAGTTGATAAGTTTGTAAATTTGTTGTTCTATTTTTTCTGGGTTTATGAGTTTGGAAATATAGAATTTGAATATTGTTTACTTTTTTCTATTAAGCAAATTAGGTGTAGTATAGTTTCTAGATTAGTTCGTATATTTGTGAGTTGAGTTTGAGAAGTAGTTTGATTATAATTTGTGATGCTATTTGTGAAGTACTGATAAAGGGTTTGATAGTGTCAATTAATGAGTATGGTATCAGTCCTTTGAGAGTAGAAAGTAGAGAGATAGAGTTGTGAAGTTGAGTAGGTAATTGTAGTGAGTAGTAATTTGTTATAAGGTTGTTTAGAGTATTGAATTCATATTCTGAGATTTTTAGATTAGTTGAGTTTAGTAGTTATATAATTGATTATTAGATAATTTAGGAGAGAAGAGTTGTGTTAAAGCATGATAACTAGTGTAGTTCATGGTCTGCTTTATTGCAAATGAAATATCTATTAGTAATAATATTAGAATAAAAAGTGTAGAGATAAGTTGGAGTAGAAAGTTTATTATGAAGAAGTTTAACTCTAAATATTTTAAATTTGCTTAGTGTAAAGTTAGTAAAGTTGTATGATCTTTTGTTGTTGTTGTTGATATATAGCCATGTTAAATTCTAGTTAATTTGGTTAGCAACTAGGTTTTAGAATTAGTTTCTATTTAGTGATAACTATGTTGCAATAATATATGCATTGCATATATTTTTAACAAATCTGTGTGTTGATTGTTCTACTAGAAAGTTTTGCTATTTGATAAAATAGTATAGGTTATAGATATTAGAGTAGTTAAGTATAATGTATTAGAGATGATCATAGTTTTGTGCTAGTAAATCAGTTTTGTTATTAAAAGTATCATTTCTATGTACTTAAACTTTGTTTAAATTGAGAGTAAGTTTAAATAATTTAATAAGGTTTAGTAGTGTATACCAGTTAGGCCAATTGTTAAAAGAAAGAATATATGATAGGTTAATAGGTTTTTGGATTAGCTTTTGGTATTTGCTAATCACTAATTGAGAGTTAGTAAATATGTTAATTTTGTAGTTATGTAGTGCTGTACTAATTGCTGATAGTATAGCTAGAAGTTCTGCTTTGTATGATATTAGCCAGTAGTTTATTTGTACTGCAAAGGAATGTATAATTGATTTATTGTTTGTTTGTATTCAGTCAATTCCTATAGAGTATTAGTTGGTCAT
Organism: Scutellospora calospora; assembly: GCA_910592325.1. Lineage (NCBI taxonomy): Eukaryota > Fungi > Glomeromycota > Glomeromycetes > Diversisporales > Gigasporaceae > Scutellospora > Scutellospora calospora. The sequence continues at coordinate 8,621 of CAJVPM010002262.1, read as the reverse complement.
AAGATTGCGAACTAAGCTATCTGTATAGAATGTAATTTCTGTATAGTCTGAGTTTGAGATAGCAATTTGGTTTAGTTCCTGAGAGATAGTGTTGTTTTGGAATATCTCAAGTACTAGAAAATCATTTATTAGTATAGAGAATAGTGGTGAGATGTATATTAAGTTTCTGTTAGCTATTGCATAGATAAGATCTAAATAGTTAGCATTTAGTTTTATTGATGTAGGGGTACTGCCTATAAGTTTTCTACCCTAGAACTTAGTTGATAAAGTTGCAGATATATTAAAGGTACAGTAGTTTTGAATTCAGTTGGAGTTAAGATTGCATTCTACACATAGTCTGTATTCTATTAAGGTTTGAGGGTAATATATAGTAGTAGAGTAATCAATGTTATATTGCTAGTATGTTATTAAAATTGTGTTTGAGTCTTTGAGAAATTGTTTTGCTTTGCCTATTATAATAAAATTCTCTGTATTAGTAATTAACCATGATTTGTGTTTTTTGTTGAAGTATGCTGTAGTGTAGCTAAAATAGTTGTTGGAGTTTAAAGTAGTAAATTTATTAATAAATCTAGAGATTGGGTTGATTATAGTGCTTTCAATAAATTTGAACTATTTAGGTTTTCAGCATATTAGTAGAAATTCTATATATAGTGAAATATGTTCCTATTTAAAGAGAAATTTGTTGTCTATAGTTGTAAGCTAGTCTAAATAGAGTATTTATTTAGTGCAAAGTTGTTTTTTAAAGACTGCATAGAGTTCATATTTATTGAGTAGAGATTCAATAAGGTATGCATTATGAGAAATAGTATTTGGCCAGGTTGTGTGAATATTATGCATAATTTGGATGCTGAGATAGTTGTGAAATTGAATTATCTTGAAGTTAGTAGTATATTTGTTAGATCTATCAATTATTGGATTGGAGTATTAGAGTATATCAGTAGTTAACTATAGGTTATTTTGTAATTGTTGAATATGTATTTTTGTAGATATTCCAAGAAGGTCAGAGTTGTTAATTCTATTCAGAAATTTGGAGATGTGGTATTGGAGTTGAATGTCTCAGATATTTTTAATACCATATATGTTGTAGTTAAGCAATATACTGTTAGGAGTACTATGTGGTAGATTTGCTTTATGTTTGGCTACTGTTAGGTAACTAGATAGTATTTGGTCATATTTCTTCTGAAGAAGAACTAGGTTGTGGATATGGTATTCTAGAGTTAGGATTATAATTGTATTAATAATATATGTTGCTTATTTGTTAGTTATATATTTGTTTTTAAGTATATTAATTAGATTATTAGATTCATCTGTGATTAGGTCTATTTGTTGTTTTTAGCTATGGTTTAGTGAGAACTAATAGCCTAAAAATTTAAATAGTGTATGTTTTGTATAAGAGATGATTATTTGGTTAATAAAGTTAATAGGTGTAGCCTTAGATAAATTTGTTATTAGTATAGATTTGAGAGTGTTAACTTTTATATTTGCTATTTGGAAGAAAGAAAAAGCTGTATCTATAATTTGCTTAAGTTTATTTTTAGAAGAAGCTATTCAAATTGTATCATCCCTATAGGTTAGTACTGAGGCAGATATTTGTATATGTTGAGTTTTTTTGAATTTAAAGTTTTTTAACCAAGAAGTTTGCATGGTATAGCCTTTGTATAGTTGGGCTATTTGGTGTATAAGAAGGTTATGGTAGATTCTCTATAATAGTAGAGTTATAGTTTCTTCTTAGTCAATACCATTTCTAACTAAGTAGGATTCTGTTAAGCCAAAATTAGTTATTACTCTGTTAGATCTGTCTGAGAGTAAATTTATTAATATATTAGTTAGTTGAGTAGAGAATTAAATTCATTGAAATACTTTTTTAAGTAAATCTGTATTAACAGAGTCATATGCTTTACTTATATCTTGTGATAGAAGTCAAAGTTCTTTTGAGTTGCATTGTGAATCTTTGATGATATTATTTAGGATATAAATTAGTATTGATATACTATTGCCTAGTAGTGCTATATAATTAAATGAAGAGAGAATTTGTTTTTTAATATTAAGTTAAAGCAGTTTGTTAGAATTTTTGTGTATAGTTTTTTGATGTGTTCAATGAGGCTAATAGAGTAAGTGTTGTTTAAATTTCTATCAAAAGTTGGTATTTTAGAAATAGGAAAGATAATATCCTCTTTCTATTGTATTAGAATCTGTTGTAGTTCTAAACACCTGTTTAGTAAGATTGTAATGGCTTGAAGGAAAGTGTTGTCAGTATGTTTTAGTATTTTATAGCTTATACCTGATAGACTACAAGCTTAGTTATTTAGTAGTTGTTGTAAGGTGAGTAAAATTTTTTCTGATGTAATTATTTTGAGAGTTTCTCTATAGTATTCAGAGCTAATAGATATGTTAGTTTTATAACAGTTTTTCTATGTATTGTTAAAGATTTGTTCATCTATTGAATAGAAATTTGTCTAGTTATCAAAATAGTTTTTGATATAGGTTTTGATTAGTTTTAGGTCTGTAATTAGGTCATTCTCAGTTTTGATATTGTCAAAGCTAATATAGTCAGTATGCCAGTCTAATATACTGTTTATTATTTTTGTTAGTTTGGTTTGGAGGGCTTAACATCTTTTTTCAGTAGCTATAGTCATTTGTTGTTAGATATGAGTATAGTTTTCAAAGTCACATGCTTTGTGGAGTGTTTTCTATTTTTTTTGAGTATTATTAATCTATATTGGTATCATGTTTGGATCAGTAGAAAGATGTGCAATTTGTAGATTTTGTTGTTAGTTAATTTTATTAATTTGTTGTGATATGTTTGGTAGGATTATTGAGTTGTTGTTGAGAGAAGATTTTATTTGTGAATAATTTGACATAATAATTTTAGATTATTATATAAAGAAGTAGCTTTGGGTGAATAGGTATTATGAAAGTTCTGTATTTTTTGTTTTTTGTTTGATATGTATTCAAGAGCTGCATTAATTAAGCTTATTTGAATTTTGTACTAGTTTGTTTCAAGAGAGTTAGTAGTGTTAGTGTCTAAGGACACTTTGTTTTGTATTAGGTTTGTGTTGACTTTGTTTATAAATTCTTTCTACTTTTCTGTATTTATTAGTTTTTAATTGTATATTCTTCTACTAGTTTTGGATGAGTACCTTTGTTTTCTAGAATTAGCAAAGAGAAACATCTAGTTAGAGATTAGTATTTTGTGATCACTTTCAGTTGTAGTAGAAGCTTCTTCTAATTTAAACTTTGTAAGATATAAAATTAGTAGTTGATAGTACTAAATATAATCAATTCTGCTATGAGATTGATTGTTGTGCTATGTAAATGAATAGTTGTTAGTATGGTTTGCAAGATTATACAGATTGTTTAATTAGAGAAAATTGATTAAGCGTGATTTTGTATGTGATAGTTTTGTTTTGGAAATATCAATATTGAAGTCACCTAGTACTATGAGGTGTAATTTTAGTCTTTGTGCTTCCTGTATCTAGTGTATAATTTTTTTTGTATTTTATTTCTTCAAGTAATATTTCCAGAAGACAAATATACAAATATAATTCTAAATTTAAAGTTATTTTTGAAGAAGAAATTGATACAGATAGCTCTTCCATTATGTTTTTGAATTTTGTAGATATGTGGCTTAAAGATGTTTGATAACATTATTCTAGTACCTTTTATTGAAGTATCAGAGTTTGCTAGGTGGTATGTAAAGTTGTTAGTATTAAAGAATTTTGTTTTAGAGTTTTTAAGTTTAGTTTCTGTTAGGCTGATGATGTTGTAATTGTTATTTAAACAAAAATCTTTCTATAATTGTTTTTTTGTTAAGTTGTTAAGTTTTCTGACATTATAGGTAATAATGTTAAGATTTAGTAAAGAATTTGTTATTGGAGTTTGTGATTTTAGTAGTAGGTTATAGTATGTTAGGAGTTGGTATGATTCTATAAATAGATGGTTATTGAGAAGGAGTAGATTATCAGGAGTATATATATATACTTCACCAAGTTTAGAGTTAAAAGAAAATATAGTTCTATAATTGAACTTGTGAGATTTTAGGTAGTCGAGAAAGGATTTAATAGTTTGATTATTGTTTAGAAGGGGAAAGTTATAGTATGTTAAGAATTTATTGTAGCATAGTAGTAGTCCTTGTTGTTTCAGTTGTATTAGTAATAGGGCTACTATGCAGGTATCTTCTATAAGATTAGGAGGTATTAATAGAATTGTAGAAGACAAACCTACTGAAAAGGAGGAGTTTGTTTAGTTTTTAGAAATAGTAAGTCTACTATTTCTACTAGTTTGAAGTTGATATTAAATTTTTCTTTTAAGATTTTTTCTGTTTCTAGTATAGCTGTTGTTTTGTAAAATTTAGTTATTGTCTTATATGTTGGTGTTTTGTCAAGTATAGTATCATAGTATATAATTATATATGCTAAGAAGTATGTATCAATTAATTGTTCAGTTAAGAATTGAATAGCTTGTTCTTTGTTGAAAAGGTTGATTTTATGATTTTGTACAGATAAGCTATTAGGTATTAGTAAAAATAATAGTTTTAATATTTAGTATTTGTTTTAATATTATTAGCTTTATACACATATTTCTCTGCCTGATCAGCTAACTCATCAAGGAGTTGAGTAGGTATTTTAGTTTTTAGAGTAGCTTCGTGTTCTTTCTCAATATAGAAGATAGAAGTATTCATAGGTAGAAGTTTTCACTATTCACTTTTATTAGATGAATAAGTGACTTTTGAGTATTTCAGGACTGCTTTATATAGTTAGTTAGAGTCATATTATATAGTGTGTTCTTTTTTCTCTTTTCCTTTATTTTCAGTATTTAGTTTGTCTGTTGTAATAGTTGTTTTGAGGTATTTGCAGGCTTTATTAATACATATAAGAATGTGATGATTTAAGAATCTAGTTGCTTCTATTTGGCATTCATAATGAGAGTTAGATTTTTTTATTTCACATTTTTCTGATAAGAGTTTAGCCAAATCGAGAATGAAGTATTGTTTGATTTGGTGTTTAAAGTAGGTGAGGGTTTTTGTTTATTAATAGAGTTTTTGAATTGGCAAGAGTATGCTAGAAAGATTTTTTCAAACTATTTGCTAAGGTTGTTAACTGAGTTTTTAGGTAAAAGAATATTAAAGTTATCAAGGAAAAGGGTTTTAAGGAGGTTGAATAGTATATTAATATTGAATTTTAGGTCTGAAGAGATAGTAAAGTATTCTTTTTCTTGGTCAAAGCATTCGATTTTGAAGTTAATTTTAAAACTTTTTGGTCTGAGTTTAAAATCTTTATTGAATTTTTTGTAGTCAATAGATTGAAAGTTGTTAGTTAGATAGAGGTAGAGTCATGCCATATTTAAACAGATTTGGTGATAGTTTTGAATTTTGTATAGAGGGATAATAATAGGAGATGCAAAAATCTCTTTATAATTCATTTTGGTAAATATGATAGTAGTAAATTTTAGTAGTAGATCTTTTAAAGTTAATTTGATAAGATTAAAGTGAATTATTGCATCTGAGTTAATTTTTGGATTTGCTTAGTAGATGAGTTCTGTCAGAAACTCAAGTCTTTAGCCAGCCATTGTGCAGATAAAATATTTAAAAGATGTTTGTTCAGGAGTAAAGTTAGAAAAATTTTTTTTGAGAAAGTTAAAAAGTTAGAATGATAGCTTAGTTTGGAGTTTGGTATTAGATTTCATTTCTTTTGTAATAAAGAAGTTAGTAAGCCAGTTATAGACTAGGTTTGGTTTAGATTTGTTAGTTTTAGTATAAGGTTTTAGTAGGTCTTTGGATAAAGCGTTTGCATAAGTTGAGGTTTTGTTTTGTGTAGGTTAAGTTAGTGTGTTGTTAGTATTATTTTTTTTTGGAGTTTGTATTTTGAGTAAGTCTATTTCCATACTATTTAGGTTTGTTGGTGAGGTTTGATTTTCAGTTTGTTTGTCTTTTGTAAAAGAAGAAAATTCAATTTCTATATTGAATGAAATTTCTTTTGTAATTGTAGTAGTTGTGATGAGTGGTTGAAAGGTACTGGTATTAATTGTTGGTGTAAGAGAAGTTAGCATAAAAGAAAGTGGGTTTTGGAGTTGTTGCTGCTTTTGGAAAGTAGAGGTTAAGTTTTTTCTAGTAGAAGAAAGATTAAGAGTTGCTAAGAATGTAGAGCTAAGGTTAGTAGAAGAGGAAGAGTTAGTAGTGTTATTTGGAAGACAAGTATAATGATATGTTTCATTTTTATAAAGGTAGTATTATTAGCTAGTTTGTAGTTATTATTAGTAAGTTTGCATCTGATAACAAGCTAGCATTTTAAGCAGGTGTGTTAGCAGAAAATTGGTGTAGAAGATAGTAGGATGCTTTTAGTAATTTCTTTCAAGTTTTGAAGAAAGACCTTAGTTTTTTTGTTATTAGAGTTTGTGAGAAGAGTAATAAAGCTAAGAATAGTGATATTGTATTTAGTATTGTTTGTAGAGATAAAGCTGATATGATAAGTACTACAGAGGCATTAGGTTATAGCAGAAGTTTTAGAGGCAAAAAGGAAGTGCGTAGCTTTAGTATTGCTTCGAAGAGTTTTAGTAAGACAGGTGATAGGTTTGCTTTTAGATGAAATTAGAGTAATGTTTTTTAGATCTTTTTCGTAGAAGGCTACTTCAAAAGTATCAGAGCATTTTCTGTAGAAGTAGTCCAAGTTGAGAGTATCTGAGACTTTGCTAGTTAAGGTAGATATATCAATAGTATCAAGTTATATTTATATACAGGTGTGATAAGGTCAAAGAGAGCTTCTTAGAGAGGTATAGTTTGTATTGCGTAATAGTAAGTAGCTTGTGTAACTTGTATGACTTAGAACTGTGTAGCTAGTGTGGCTTGTGACTGGTGTAGCACAAGTCAGATATTGCTTATATAGTACTGGGTACAAGTATGTAGTACTGAGATAAAAATAGATTAAGTAGTACTATATGCAGTACTAATTAAAGATGAAACAAATATGTAATTAATTAATTTGTGTTAAATTAATTATAACTTAAAAAAGAAATAATAAATTTAGTGTAATTATCAGATTTACCAGTAATATTTTTCTGGGTTGTCATATGACCCAATCCTGGATTTGAAGAGAAAAGAAGAAAAAAAAAGAAAAAGTAGATAGTTTTAGAAAAAAGCTTTAAGATAGTTTTTTGGTGTTTGTTTGCTAAGTTCTGGTCCATTTTGAATGAAACTTATATCAAAATTAAGCCAGTAGTGTGCTGAACACAACTCTATTAGTGAACAAAAGCTGTTAGCTTAGTAAATTATTATGAAATTTCTAGATAAACTGTTTAATAGTTGTAGCAAAATAGCTTTATATGTAGAGGTGCAGGAAGTATAAAACTAGACTATTCTAGAGCAAAATTTTGTGTAAAACAATTTTGCTTAGTAGCCTAAAGGTTGTTTACTTAATAAAATATTTAGTTATAACAAAATATTTTTGGAAAGTTTTGGTATAAGTGATCTATGGTAAGAGTTGCTTAGAATTATCATATTAAACAAGTTAAGTTATTAGAAAGGTTTTTTAATTAAATATTAAAAATTATATAATATTAGTCTTATTAGCAATTATATTAGCTATTCTATTAGCTATTCTATTTGTTCTAGCTATAAATATATATAAAGAAGATGAGTAATTAGTAAGTTTATTAATTAAATATTTAGTAATAAAATTAGAAATCTACTATTTCTACTATGTTAATTTGCTATAAAATAACAATAATGACTAACATTACAAAATGTGATTCATCCTAACCCTAATTCTAATTCTGGCCATATGGTGGAAATAGCAAATTAATATAGTGGAAATAGTAGTTTCCTAAAATTATTAGATTACTACTTTAGTTTTTATTATTATTAAATTATTAGTTTAAGTATTTTAGTTATTCTAGTTATTAAAAATATATAAAAAAATTTGATATTAGAAATCTTATTTAATAAATATTATATAATTATATAATATTAATTACTTATGAGATCTGATAACCTAGTATAGTAGTTAGATTATTAGACTACTATGCAATAGGTCTAGAGTTCAAATTCTATTAATAAATTTAAATAATTTTCTAGATTTTATAACATATTACAGTAAACTTTGTCTGTTTTTAAAGGCATAGTTCTGTAAATTAAGTTATATCAAATCGATTTGAACTTAGAAGTATAACATAATATTATATGAATAAATCTTGATAGAATATATGAGCAGAGAATCTGCATAGTAGAAATCTTGAGTTAGTGAAGTAGTATAGCCTTTTGATAAGACTATATTAGTTAAAATCTAATTTAGAAAGAAAACTTAGTCTAATAAAAATAGAAAGTTTTGATATCTTTAAATGAAGAGTAACTGAAACTAGCTGAATATCAAAAAAGAACTAGATCAACTAACTAATGGAGGACTATAGTAGAATCTGAGGTTATATAAATATTTATAAAAGTCTAAACTAGATGAATCTATAATATAAGTATAAACTATTTTAGTAAGTTTGCTTTGAGGTTAACTAGCTTTGCAATACTAATAATATATTAGATAATATATCTTAAGAAGATCTAAGCTATTCTGAATAAATAGATCTGTAATAAGCTAGCTAGCTCAAGTAATTAGATATTATAGTAACATTAGGTT
>CAJVPM010002261.1:0-10178 GCA_910592325.1 Scutellospora calospora | reverse complement strand
CTAAGACGTGTAAATGATCTTTTAGTTTCGTTAAACTGTTGTCAAAGTTTATTATTTCAGGATCATCATATTCTTCTTCTTCGTTTGCTGGTTTGTTTTTCTTGATTCAGTTGTTTTTTTCTTGTTCAGTTAAAGGATAAGGTTTTCCGGCATAACCAGTTAGTTCTGCTCCATGATTTTTTACTTTATTAAGTAATTTCTCATTAATATAATAAGTTGCGCCAAATTCATCAGAAAAAGGACTTATTCCACTTACCGCATAATATTTTCCTTTAATCTCTCACTTTACACAATTATAAACTATTCCAGAGAGACCCGAGCCTTGTCCGGCTTCAAAAGAACTGGCTCCAAATTGTTTAACTTTAATTCATTTATTCTGGGTCATCTTCGTGTTCGTTATGAGTAAAGCCAATAGCACTCTTCTTAATATTGGCTGTTCCTCAGCTTTTCGCAAAATATCCAAAATACTCCCAAAATAAACACTTTTTGGCTTCAATTTGAACGTATAATTTACGATCGTCTATGTATTGATGATTAGTGATTCAATAAAGGCTAGGAACGTCTTTCTTAGCCGGATTATAATTTCCAAAAAATAAAGCTAAATTGAGCTTTTCAAGGGATAATCGCTTTTTATTTTGAAAAATAAAAGTTAATATGGTATTAGCATTCTTAATAATGTAGTAGTTTATTTGAGGATATTGGTCAGTTTTTTGGTTATCGGTAGTTCATTTGTCTCCGGTATGCTCTCCTAATTGTGTACCTGTTCTTTTTTTGTAAAGGTCTTTAAAAACTTGTTCTTTTATTTCTTTTCACTTGCTCGGTAAAGGCAAAAAGTTATAATTCCTAGTTCAATAAGGTCATTCAGTATAAATTCTTAAATCGCGATAGGAAGATTCACCAGTTCGAGGATTAATGTCGGTAGGTTTTCTTCAGAGATCAGGTTTAGTTCGAATATCCTTTAAAGTTAAAATATTGTCTGAAAATTGCTTAACTTTTCCGTCTATGGCTGGCATTGTTGGTTAACAACAATTTTAATTATTTAGCGAGTTTTTAAATTAGTTAACTTAATTCCTGCTGCTTTATAACTTCTTTCTCTTCTGCTTCTAAATTATCCATTAAATACTCTAAAAAGCGTTTTGTTTCTTCAGCATGTTCTCCACCATTTCCTTTGCACTTAGCGATTTCAGGGTTATCAGGATTTTCCAAGATTAATCAAGCATGAGCAAATTCATGGGCAATAGTTCTTAATAATTTCTTTAATTTAAATGGTTTGTATCATAAGCGAATAAAAACTCATATAAATTGTTCTCTAGTAGGGGTTTTGCGATGAGGATGAGTAAAGCCCCTACTACGTGGTCGGCGATATCGCCAGTAGTCATATTCTAACTCTCCTAAATGAACCAAGTTTTTTTGTTCTTCATTTAGGAATTGGTTTTTTAATTTATGAAAATTCCTTGTGACAGTTTCTCTTTGTTCTCGGATAGTCGATCTAGTCTTGTTCTCCATTTTTATTCTCCTTCTTCATCTACTGGATCACAATAATCTTCCATTCTTTCTTCTTCGCTCCCTTTTAATTCTTCCAACAAGCTTTCTATCTCATAAGTTTTGCCTTGTATTTCCCAGCTTAGCCTATTCAATTTTTTATATTGTTTTTCAGTAAGTATCATTGGTTTTTCTTTTTCCTCCAAAGAAGAGATATAACTCCCGCAACTACTACAAGAATAAGTAAGGCAAACTTGATTATCCTCTTTATCTTCCCAAGTATCAGCTAAAACTCTTTCTTTTCCGCAACACTGGTCTAATTCTTTTAATAATTCAAGGCTTGGTTTAGTCAGTTCTTGATTCATTAAGTTAATTTTTTTAAGTGAGGGTATTTTTTTGTTTCTCACAGACACTTAAATTACACTAAAAATAAATCATTTTCTTTCTTAAAAATTTTTCAAATATTCTTTAATTGAACCGATAAATCTTTCGCAGTCTGGTTTATCTTTGATAATGGTTTTTCATTTAAAAGATTTATTGTTAGGATATCCACCCGTTTCAGTATTTAATTCTCAACTATCGCCGATTATTTCCCAGTTCCCTATTTTTTTTAAAAATGCACTGATTTCTTTTTTTTTCTGTTGTAAGCGAAAGGATAAAAAAGGTTTTTGCTTTTCTCCGTAGCAATAAGTAAAGCATGTGTACTTATCTTTTGCTTTTCCGGCTCTTTTTCCAGTTATTAGTTTGTCAAGCGAGAGAATATGCCTGTTTATTTCCCTAACCAAATCTTTAATTTGTTCATCAACTTTGTATTGTGCTAAAAATTGTTCTAAATTTGTTTGTTGAGTATTAGTTTCGATTTTCGTTTCTTTTTCACTTCCACGCTCACACTCGGATAAGCGAGAGAGTACTTTTTGAGTTTTATTTGCCAGCTTTTCTTTAGGAATTATAATAGCCATGTTTTTTTCTTCTATCCCCAGAAGTTTTTTTCATTTTTCCTCCGTGCCTCTTATCTTTTTTTTCTCCAATAGTCTTGTTGCTAATGAAATTGTAAAAAGATTACTTTCGTTGTTTTCATATTTCTGAATTTCCACTAAAATAATTCCATGTTTTAATGCATTATCATAATGATGTTGCTTAAAATAACCAAAAGGTGCTACACTAATAAGGATATGATTTTTTCATAGTGATTCAGGTTTTTTTAAAACAATTTTTTCTTTTTTTTGTTTTTCTAATCATTTATTATAAGCACTTTGCAGTTCTCAAGCATTGCTAACTTCACTTTTTAAATTGTAAAGATAAGTTTCTGCTTGTCCTAAAGGATTATTTATGTTTTTTCATTTGCATTCTATAATTACTATTTCTTCCCAAACTCCTTTTTTGTTATGAGAAAAAGCTAAAACATCAATTCTGCCTTCTTGCTTGTAACTTTTTTTATGACTAGGTATTGGCCATTCTTTTGCCAAAAAATGCAACCTAGAAGAAACAACATCTAAATTGTTTTTAAAAAATGATTGTATCTCGCTCTCATTATCAAAATCTATCAATTTAAAAAGTTGCAAACCATTCTTTTTCATATTATCCTCTCTTTCCTATCTTTTTCTTTCTTCTTGCTGGTGCAAGAATATCCATTACATTTTGCTTGTAGCGTGGGCAGTAATTATCTTTATTCATAATTTCCTCCTTTTGGTAAGTTAGTTTGGAGGGTTTGGGCGGTTTGTTGATTGCTTTTGTCTATTTCCATTGGTTCAGCAGTCTGGTAAGATTGTTCTTCAAAGACCTTTTGCTGTTTAGATTCTCCTTGGTTGGTTTTAGTTTGAGAATCAAGGGAGAGTTGTCTTTTAGTTCTGTTTGCTAATTCTTGATCACTATTAAGTTGACCAAAGCTAGCAGGAATTTCTAAATCAACTTGTCTAGAACCTATTGGGCAAAATTGAGAATAAAACTGTTCATTAATTTCCTTACTATTTTGGGGTTTAGGAAGGTTCTTAAAATCTAAAAGGCGACTGGTGTAGACTGCCGAAGGATGAACTTTATAATCAACAGAGGTCAAATTATTTAAAAACTGTTCTCTTTCCTTAAATTGCTGAACAAATTCAGTATTGCTTTTGTTTTTGACTTCACTTAACCAATTATTCAATATCCTATTTAATTCATTAGCGGTTGGTCTTTGGACAGGATCAGCATCTCAACATCTTTCAATTAATTCCTTTAATAATTGAGGTATTTTAACTTTAAATCTTGGACGAAGTCCTTCACATATTTTCATAGCTAAATCAAAGTCATGAGCTAAATCAGGATAAGGAGGCAAACTAGAAATTACTTCATAAGCCACCATTCCTCAGGAATAAATATCAGCTGCTTGGGTATATGATGCAGGTTCATTTTCTTTTTTACTCAAAAGTTCAGGAGCCACATAAGGTAATACTCCAAAAAGCTTGTTTTCTTGGTTTTCTTCGTTAACTGGCTTACATAGCCCCAAATCAGTAATAAAACTGTGAATATCACTGTTTAGGATATTACCGGAATGGAAATCTCGATGGACTAATTTCTTTTGATGAATGTCTTTTAATCCTTGAGCAATATTTACCAAACGAAGCAGTTTATTTTGGAAAGTTAATTTTTTATTTTTTAAGTATTTTCTTAGGTCTCCTCCTTCGATGTATTTCATGACCATTAAGTAATTTCCTTCCGGGTCTTGGGAGAGACCATAACAAGACACAATATTATTAAATCAGTCGTCAATGTCTTTATGCTTGGCCGTCTCGTCAAGAAAGTCGGTATTGGTTTGGGAATTAGTGAGGCTTTTTAAGACTACTTCTCGATGGTTTTTGTATCAATTATTACTATCTTTGTCTTTTTCTCGGTATCATTGCTTCTTTTTAGTATCCCAACAATGAATATTTCCCTCAGTTCATTTGGCTTTATAAACTTTACCAAAGCCACCTTGGGCTAGGAATTCAATATCAGTAAACTGCTCATAAGGAATTCATTCTAGGAATTTGTTAGCTTCGGTGGCTGCTAGTTGGTATTTTTGGATGAATTCATCTATTTTAGGATTATGGCTGGTTCATTGAGTAAAGTTGTCTTGTAAACGAGAAGCATTGCATGATTGGCATCATTGGTCTCCGGTGTTTGGTTGTTTACATTCAGAACATAAGCCATATCTTTTAAATCTGTTACGTAATATTTGGTAGTCTTCTTTATAATCGGTAATTCATTCGGGACTTTCTTTTTTAATATCTCTTAATCAGGTAACAAATCCGTGGTCGTCTAAAGTAGCTCCAGCATTTACTCATTGTTTAATTTCCTCTTCCGAGAAGTTAAGTTTTCTTCATTGCTTATAGTCTTGAAGTTTTTGGGGGAATTTTTTTATTCCTTGGTTTTCTGTTTCTACTTCTCCTTGGTCATTAGCAAATAAATTGTAAATGGTTTTTATTTTGGCATCTTTTCTTCTATTTGCTCAACAAGAAAAATCCTCAACACTATCAGGTAAATATTCTAAGCCGCTATCAATATTAGTGTCACTAATAGTTAGTTTTTTTAATTTAGTCATTCCTGCCAAAGGCTTCAAAGAACCAGTAAAGTTATTGCCTCCTAAATATAATTCTTCTAAATTAGTAAACTTACTAAAAGGAGTTAAATCACTTTCGGGAAAGTTATTATTGCCGATACTAAGAACAGTTAATTTTTCTTCATTTAAATTATTTAAAAAATTAAGATTAGTTAATTTATTATAATAGCAATTTAATTTCTCTAAATTATTGCCACTGCTTAAATTTAAATTAGTTAATTTATTATTAGAACATCGAAATTCTTTTAAATTAACAAATCCTTCTAAATTTAATGAACCACGGAGGCTTTCTCGATAAATATTTAATTTAGTTATTTGAGAACGAGTTTTATTGTAGTTATTAAGTTCATGTCCTTCATTTTCCCTAATACAAGTTCCCGGTTGAGGATAATAAAAATTTAAATAACCTTGTGCAGTTTTTAATCAATCATTAAATTCTTTTCTTAATTGTTCTAAATTTAACTGTTTGTTAGGTTGATAATTATTTTGTCTTAAATAATAGGCAAATTTATAGTCATTATATTCAATTAAACCAATATCTATTCAGGATTTAGCTTCTTGGGGAGTGAAATTATAATTTTTTCATTTTTTAACTCAATTATAATCATCTAGTTCAAATCCAGTTTGGATTCATTCTTTATATTCTTCCTTGGTGAATCCATTGTCTTCTCAATCTTTTTGCAATCGAGGAGTAAAATTTTGAATATCTGCTCAAATCATGTTATTCCTTTACTCCTTTCTTCTTTCTAACAACTAACCAAATCGCCATCCCAATAATCCCTATTAAAACTACTCCGCCACCAATTATCCAAGGTCAATAATTACTCTTGCCAGCTTGATTTTGAGTTAATTCGGCTAAACTAATTGAGTTTTTTCCTTGATTTTGTAAATAAGATTGGACTTGTCTTAATTCGGGAGTATCAGCAGAGGTTCATAATGTGCCTGCTCCTCTCTCGCTTCTCTCATTAAAAGTGATTATTAATTGATCGTCATTAGGTTCAATAGAGATAATGTTGTTATCTTGTAAATATTGTCTAATTTGCTGTAATTCGGTATTGGATTCTGAATTTTGCTCTCTCTCTCTCTCTCTCTCTCTCTCTTTCTTTCTTTCTTTCTTGCTGATTATTGTTATTGCACCTTAAGTTATTTAAATTTGGATCATTTTCTTTAGCTTGCTCAATTAGACTTTCTCTTCCATGCCAATATAATAATTTCTTGTTATATCGATTAGGACAAAACTTAATTAAGACACTGGGATGGTCATCACAATTGCATTTGTCAGTATTTCAACAAGGATTATCGCCTGGATAATGGGTTAAATTATGAATAACGCAAGTATAATTGTCTCCTCACGTAGTCTCTTGGCATTTATTGCATTTATCTTTGATTAATGGCTCTGCGACTCCTATTCCTTCTCCATCTGTCTCGGCTATTCTTTCCTCATTCTGTTTATATCCTTCTTGATTTTGATTTCAGCAATTAGCACAAACTCCGCCTTTTTCTTGGTTGCTACTATCCCAAAACTCATATCATTTTTCTTCCTTATAACTGCGTGCTTTGTGGCACCCTTGGCATTTTTTTTCTTCTTTATTCATATCTTTTTTCCTCCTCGCTAATATCTTTTACTGGAAATCTAAACATTTCGTTTCACTCTGTGTCAGTTATTTTATACTTGTTTTTAAATTCGACAATATGCTCGTGCATTTTACTGATTTCTACTCAAAAATCTTTACTGTTACTTATTTTCATAATATGTTATTAATATTTTTATGTAGTATTTTGTATTATTATGTTAAATGTTAAAAAATTATTGAATGTGCCGTTGATAAAGGTAGGAGCGGAACAATAAGCGTTTTTTAGGATTTTTGACTTCTTTTCAATAAAACTCCTTATTATAGTAATTATTACGAAGACAAGTATCGCAAAATTGCTTATTTTTGTCTTCCTCTTTCTCGGTTCAAAACCCCCAGTTATTTTTAAGTGAATATTGCTGGCGAGGAATCACGAACTTGATTTCAAATTTTTTCTGACATTGAGAGCAGTTAAATTTTAGTGGTTGAGGAAATCCTTTTCCATAACCTAATTCTTTTTGCTTACTTATCATTTGTGTTGTTATGTAATAATTTTAAGCTTTATTTTGTTGCTATGCCTGAATATATCTTAGTTCAAAATTGCTATGTATTAATTTTTGTTGCTTTTTAAGTCATTATTATTACTTGCTTACACGTACGCTCGGGAGCGTGAGGAAGTGTAAAATTAAAATTTAGCCATAGCCTGTTTGGTTCGTTGTTCCAAATAAGTTAAATTCTTCTGAATTACCACTCAATATTTTATGATTGCTCGTTTTTGTTCAGAAGTTCCCATTTCTCTCCATTCTAAAAATTTCTTTAATACTTGAGTCAGGTAGCCTAGATTTCAATCCTCAGCCACTACTATTTCTCTTAATTTACTTTCAATTAGTCTCTCACTAGGATTTGCTCCCACAGTTCCTCCCAATTCCTCAATTTGCAGGTGGAGAATAGTTATTTCACTATCTTTATTTTTGATTTCTTTAGCTACTTCTTGGGCTGATTTATTTTTAAACTGATTAGTTCACTCAGTCAATAATCTTTCTGGCTTTTTAGCAACATGCCTTTCTTTTTCTACTTCCCGGGGAGTTTGATTAGGAAATTGTTCGGTTCATTTTTTTAAACTTCTGGATTTTTCTCCTAGTAAATCTTGAATTAAAGCTAATTGTTGCTTGTTTATTAATTGATTATGCCAATCATTAGGAAAAAGTTCGTCTTCTTCTAATCCTAAAACTAGTCTTATTTTATTTTCCCAGCCTTGATTTTCGCCTTTTAATTTGGCTAATTCGGTTTTTCAGTTGCTTAAATCAGTTAATCCTAATAAGTTTTTGATTTCACTTTTACATTCTTCTAATTCTTTTTCAGTTTTCTCGCTTTCTGCTCGGGTTTTGCGTTGTACATAATCATCTCACCATTGCTTTTCCGTGATGGGAATTTCGGGTCTTTTCTTTAATAATTCTCACTCTTTTTTAGTTACTTGCGGATCCTGACCTTCTCAAATTTGAGTTCACTTTTTTAATTCTTTTTGGACTTTCTCATAATCTTTGCTTTGTTTTTCTGTTCTTTTCTGCCATTCAGTCAGTTCTTTAGTTAACTTTTGTAATTGGTCTTGGTTATCTTTTTGGCTTTGGTTGGAAGCAATTAACTCTTGCTCTAATTCAGTTATCTTCTGTTTAACCTCTTTTGGTTCTTGGTTTTTAAAATTGCCCTCTCAATTACCTAATTCTTCCGCAATCTGCTTGTATTTGCTTTGTAGAGCATCTGCTTCTTTGGTTAAGTTTTTTATTTGGTTCTCAATTTCACTAGGATTTTGGTTTCCAAAGACTTTTTTTCATGCAATTAGTTCTTGCTTGATTTGATTATAATCAGCCTGATTGATCTCTAATTGAGACAAGCGATCGACCTTTTTCTTTCAATCAATCTTTAATTTGTTATATTCTTGTAATTTTCGTTTATCTTCAGCGGTGAGAATTTCCTCGACTCGCTCTTCGATCTGTTCTTTTTGAATTTCTCCCAAATTTTGCTTAATTTGCTCTTCAGTTAGATAAGACTTGATTATTTCTAAAAAAGCTCTGTCTTTTCTTTGTTTTTCTTTTTCTTCAGTTTCTTTGGAATGCTCCACCATCTTTTCCAAGAACGATGGTTTTTGGTCTTTTTTTGGCATTTGCTTACTTATTTTCTAAATTTTTGAAAGATATGAAGGATTTTCGTCCGCGGTAAAGTTTTATCTTAAATTCCGGTCGGAATTGAAATTTTCTTAATATTTATCTAAATAACTCTTTAATAAATAAAGGCTACCATCGAAATCATATTTTTTAGCATGTTCATCACCGCCACTTCATCTTTCTAAGAGCTTCGGATAATCGTGAGTGTCACGAGCCTGTTTCACTCATTCTAAAATTTGCTGAGCTTGATTTTTATTTTTCTCATCCCGACAACTTGATTTCAGAAAAGGATTTTCAGTCACACCATTTTTTAAATAATCCTCTCATTCTTTTTCGGTTTTGGCTAATAATTTTTCAATTGCCACTTGGGCTTGCTCGGCATTTGACACTGGTTCGGCTAACATATAGCGGATAGTTTTTCCGTTCTCTAAAACTTCACTAATGTCTTGAGATAGCTTTTTATTTTCTTCCTCTAATTCTTTAACTCTTTTTCTTTCTCGCTCTAATTCTTCTTTTTCGGCTTTACTTTTATCCAGAGGCTTGCGGCGAGTATAATCATTCCATCACTGTTGTTGAGTAATCGGAATATCTGGTCTTTTTTTCAATAAGTCTCATTCTTCTTTAACTTCTGTCAGTTTTCGATGGTTTCAAGTTCCACTCCACTCATTAAATTTTTGTTGTAATTCAGTTATTTCCTGCCTAATTTGATAAGCAGCTTGTTGCGGGAACTCTTGCTCTCATTCTTTTAAAATTCCTTCTTTTTTTACTAATTCTACCCTTTTTTCTTCTACTTCTTCCGGTATTTGATTAGCAAAAGTGTCCTTTCAACCCTTTAATTCTTGTTCTAAATCATTATATTCAATTAAAGGTTTTCGTTCTTTATGATCTTCTCAAGTTTCTTGGGTAATATCGGGTCTTTGTTCTAGTTTAGCAATCCTTTCCGCTATTTCTTGGGGCGTTTGCTCACCAAAAGTATCAGTTCAACCTTTTAGCTCTTCTTTTTTGGCATTGTAATCGGCTTGGTTAATTTCTAGTTGTGCTTTTCTTTCTAGTTGTTTCTTTCAATCGGCAGGTAAACCTTTCTCTGGCAAGCCTTTAGCCTCTAAATCATCGTAAGCGGCTAATTTTTGTTTGTCCTCTGATTTAAGTACTTGTTCAACAGTTTCCTCTCGTTGGCTTTCTAAATCACCGAGGTTTTGTTTAATTTGTTCCTCTGTTAGATTGGTTCTTATTATCTCAGTGAGAATTCGATTGACTTTTGGATTATTCATATTCTATTTAACTTGGGATTTTTCCCTTTCATTTAGAAACTCTAAGACGTGTAAATGATCTTTTAGTTTCGTTAAACTGTTGTCAAAGTTTATTATTTCAGGATCATCATATTCTTCT
>CAJVPM010002260.1:0-10179 GCA_910592325.1 Scutellospora calospora | reverse complement strand
TCTGGATTTTGAGCTATTTGAACTTGTTGTAGAGATATCTATATTAAAATCTTCAAGTACTATTGGGTAGAGTTGTTAGCTTAGTACTTGTTGAATTATTTCGAGTACTTCGATTGGATCAAAAATTGAAAAGAACTGACGTATTGGATTTCTTATATTCGATGATTGATAAAGATTATGAAGAAGTATTTCTTAAGGCAATGGAATTTGAACTTGAAAATAGGTTGGATGATAATAATAATAATAATAGTACAAATTTATCTTTAAAATTCCAAGGTTTTTATTATCATTGGGTATTGGATAAGTTCGGGAAAGATGCTAAAATTACAGAGTGGTGTTTTGATGATATTTTGGAAGCAAGAATTAATGTGGATATTTACGTTCAACAAAATCAGAATCAAGATGCTTTAAATGAATCACCCGAAAATAATTTCAAAGATATAATTGATGTTTTTAATAAATATTCAGATACTAAAAACTTTTTTAAACCTTCGCACTTGAAGATTATCAAACAAGCTACACATGTCGATATAATTGATAGATTAAAAAATTGTTTAGGTGAATTAGAATCTGACGATTATTTAGATGAAATGAATATTTTAACATCTACGAATAAACGAAGGCGTGATGATCAAGAGTTAAATGTTTGGTATAACGAGATAAAGAAATTACATGATAGTTCTATGTCAGATGAATTCATTGAATCTGTAGAAAGTTTTTTAGTTTGTGAGGTGGATGAAATTGATAATCAAAGAGAATATAAAAAACACAAGCTATTAGCATAGGGGGATCCGGACAATTATCTGACAGTGTTATTTTTTTAATGTTTGTACAATAGGGGTGGCGAAAAAAAATCAAACATGATTCCTCGAAGTGTTTGTTTAATTTCGATTACTGTACATTGTACAGCAGGGTTGTCAATGGAGCTGCGAATGGAGCCAATGGATACTAGTATTTTGAGTTCCATTTACGTAACCATTGAACTCCATTGGCTCCATTGCCAACCCTGCTGTACAGTGATACAAAATTCTTTATCATAAATAAATTTCTGCATTTTTAAATTATATCTGCATAACATGAAAACACATGTAAAAGTAAACTGATTATGTATGTGATATAAAGCCACCAAGGCCAGCGTTATTAATATTAAAAATATATAAATACAAAATATTCCCATCAAAAAAATATGTTAAGATACAAATACAAAAAGTATTTGATTTTTTGGATTTGATCAAAAGACTACTGTTGTCCTCTGTAATACAAATCAAGTCCTCGGCATCCTGTAATAAAAATACAGTCTTCAATTTCTCTTCGAAAATCGAAGCATAGTAATCTAGGAACCAAATTTACCTTTATTATGTAATCAACTCGTCTAGTACTTCGTTTCCAACAATTTCGTACTGAGGCTTCATACTAAATTCCTTTTGCATGTCGTCCCTGGCAATACAAAGTACGGAGTATTGCCACGAAATATTCACTATGCATTGCTTCTAAACTATTTACGGTCAATGAACCGTAGTTTTCCATAATTCTGTCATGCAATGTGTGAAATGTTTGTCAGAATCTTGAGCCTCGCATGTTACTTTGGCTTAGGAGAGAATACATTAGACTATGTCTGCAAATAATAACATATGCACGATATTCGACACAATTTACCTATTTTATACAGTGGAACTAGAAATTGCATATGTGGGCGGCTTCGCCGCCCATTGTAATTTTAGAAACTTGTATTGGATAGGATGTATGTAGAGTTATGGGATTTTATTATGCGTTGATGTAGTCTAATATCGGGTACGTAGTGGTATATTGGGGTATGTGGAGGTATTTCATCTATATCTGTTAATTATGGAATAGTCAGTGACAATTTATAGATTTATATAAAAGGGGGTTTTTTTATTGTACTTTTCAAATTGATTGTATTAATTCTACATTAATGATTGTATTATGGTTTCTATTTCACTTATTTTTGGATTATGTTTCCATGGAGGGAAAGTTTCTGGTCACTTGCTAGTTCACATGAGTCTGCATCTACTAAATATAATATTATTAGGTGTTTGGATATAACATTCATGTGGCTTATAGCATAATTTGGCCTGAATTAGGATTAGAGTTAGTTGTTTTTTAGTAATGCTAGTCATTGAATTACAAGAAAATTTTGATAGCAGATCTCATACACAAAGATAACACAAGCTACAAAAAACTAAAATAATTTAATCTAAACTCAGTAAAAAATTGTTGCAATCTTGTTCACACTTGCATATAACTATTATATCATATTTTCATATATGGCAAGATAAGATGGGCAAAATTTTTTTTAACTATTCCTGATGCAGACATCTAGAGGCATGTGTGGCACTCTTTTATTTTACTATAATTTGTAAGGTTCTTACATGTAACTTAAGTCTATAATATTATATTATATCTCAAGTCTTTAATCCTGCAGTGTATGACCTTTAATAGTCTTCAATTTCTCAACTCATATGATTTACAGATGCAGTATCACTTTTATTAATATTCAATTTTGGTCATATTCTTTATTCTTTATGCAGAGATTCTGATTTTTGTGTCTTTTCTAGCAGATTTCTTCTTGTCTAGTAGTGTGATATCTGTGGTTAAATTACTGTTATAATAATAAAATTCATATTTTTGCTAATAACTTTTGAATCATCAATCCAATTTCAATAAAACTTATACTATTAGAATCAGCACATCAAGACAGTTTTAATAAACACAATATCATATGATTTAGATTACAGAATCTTGAGATTGTTAAAGTTTTATGAATATTAATTTATATAAAACTAGTGTTTAAAATTCAAATTCAAAATTATGTTCTTAAGTAAGCTAAATTTATAGTATTAATGTTCTCAAAATTTTTTTAATGTTTTCATTATATAAATATTATTTTTTAAAGAAACTTATATTTTTATCAAGTAAACCTATCTTGAGCTCTTATATAAAGTTATGTACAAGAACTTTTTGATTTTAATAGTATTTGAAATATTAAAATTGGTTTAGTAGATAATGTGTTATATTTATTTTAGTTTTTGTAACTATAAGTTTTTTTTTATAAATTTGCAAAGAAAAAACTTATAGTTGCAAAAATTAAAATAAGTATAACTAATAATTTACTAAACCAATTTTAACATTTCAAGTACTATTAAAATTAGAAAGTTTCTATGTATAACTTTACTTAAGAGTTTAAATAAGATTAATATAGTAGTAAAAAAAGTTATTATTTAATAATAATAATATTTTAAAAACATTCTATCTATATAAAATATTCTCAAATAAAAGTATATTAATTTAAATATTGATATTCTTAAAATAATTTTAGTATTCACTGAGAATACTGAGAATATTAAATTTTAAATACTATATATAATATATAATTTAATTCTGATTAGATGATTACAACTACACTCAAAATTGCTAATTTCTACTTCATCTACTATTTCTACTATTTCTACTAGATCTATTATATATACTAGATATATCCTATTTACTCTATTTATTATATATACTATATCTACTATTTCTATTATAACTATTATATATATCATTTCTATTATATATATTATATTATTTATTATTATTTATAGTTATTTTTAGTTAACTTATCTTTATTATAATAATTTATATATGTAAATTCTCTATAAAAGTACTATCTTTTTGCTTTTTCAACAAAACAGTCTTGTCTTCATACAATTTTTAATAAAGATATAATACTTAGTATTTTCATATACTATTTATTATTTGCCTCTTAGCTCTAATATAAATTATTATGAAAACCTCTTTGTTAAGTCTTATTTCTAGATACTATATAACAAGCTGTAATATTATAGTCTTTATACTATAATTAACAGTCTCTAAGAACTCTAGAAGAGGTGAATTCTCTATTTAACAATTTAGTAGTGACTATAAGATAAAGTTCTCATTTCTGAAAAAAATTATATTCAGTTACTACTAAGAGAAGTCCATCAGTTTTCATCTGTTTGGCTTCACATTTTTATCACATGATCTTGAAGACTATTTACATCTTTTATACTAAGCTTAACCTTAGTAGAAAATCTCTCTAAAATTTGATATTTATATTTGAAATGAATAAAGCTATGAAGATTATTGATTTTAGTTATTTATAAGTAAAGTCTATCAATTTTATCTATTTGAGTTGAAATTTTAACAGTATAATTTTGAATACCTGGCACATCTTTTGTACTAAGCTATACTATAGTAGAAAACTCTTCTAAAACCTAGAATACCTCTTCAAAGTTGTTATAATGATTTAAAATATTTCTTCCAAATTCTTTGAAGATCCTTTTCTTCTCTTAAGTCATATAACACAAGGCTAAAACTCCAATATCTCAGTATCCAGATATCCAATTAACAAGATTTCAATATTTTTAGATTTATACAGACCTCTTGAACAATATTTCATTAATACACAAACTCTGTTAGTTTAGTAAAATTTTGAGTAAACACCAAATCTCAAAATTTTAATTAAAAATTACTTTTTATCATTACTATATAATATTTTCATATTATTATATACATACTATATATTTTATTATTTTTAGATTACTATATCTGTCTACAATAATAATAATGGATAATATTAATAAAAAGCTAGATCTCTTCTATAACCTTTGGTCTGATCTTAGTTTTGATCAAAATAATCAACAACCTATACCTGATACTCTACCTATAGAAGATAAGTTGCCAACTAAACAGAAAGTACTACAACTAGCATTTATACAATACTATAATAATGAAGATATAGATAATACTCAAGATCTATAAAAAATACTTGAAGAAATTATAATTGACTCTGGACAAGTTATAGGATACAACTTTGATAAAAAATTTAATTTTGATGAAATTGATACTTTTTATATATCAGATAAAGAAACCATTAATATACCTACTACTAGAAATAAAATAATATCTATTCACACTATTAATAACTTTATTAAGACAAGATTAAAGCAAATTTAAAAGCTCTTACAACTTAGAATTAACAAATGCAGATTATATAAAAATAATTGAATTCTTACTGATATTTAATTCTACCTATATTCAAACTTGCCTACACCTTTAAAGAACTTAAACAGAGATTTTGTGAAGCTGATTAATACAAAAATGAAGCAAACTCAGGTTAGATTAGTTAAATAAATTTTGAAAAAAAATATAAAAATATAAAAAGTTATATTTTAAAAAATATATTTTAAAGTACTGATATTATTAAATTATATATATTCACATAGTTAGTTAGCAAAGATATATAATTTATTGAATATTAAATTATTATAGTTATATAGTTATTAGATATTATTTTTTAGTTTTTGCTCAATTAGGTCTAGTATTTATAGTTGACTAGAATAGATTTGAGCGAAGCTAGAGCTCTTATTATTTTTATTATTTTTGTTAGAATATTTTAGTTTGTTACTTCTATGCAAAAGTAAGCTAATGATAAGAATATTTTTACTCTTTGTAATTAGATATTATATAAAATAACTTGAAGTCTGTTATTTTTAAATAAAAATAACTGAAGATTAGATATTTTACCTTATTAAAAAATAATTACAACAATTATAGAAATTGGAATAGCTATAAGTTTTTTAATTAGCTTGACAATAGCATATAAATAATTATTAAATATACTAAAAAAAGAATTTAGAATTCTTTAGAAAGATCTATAAATCATGTATATAGTCTAGTACTAGTAAGCTTAATAAGTACTATGCATAATAAAAAATTTGAATTATTTGAAAACACTTAAACAATTAGAATAGAGTATATATTCTTATATTACTATACTTATTCTTACAACAATACTTTAGAAATTGAACATTTGATTACAATCAATTAGTTTTTTAACTTTCAAGATATTGTATATTAAATTCATCATTAAAATTAATTCAGTTTAGGTTAATAGTATCTTAACAAAAGATATTTATAATTTAGCAAATACTATATATTAGAATTACAAATCAATTTGAGAAAGCAACAATTTTGAATAAAGAAATCATATCAAACATTTTAAATTTAGACAATGAAATTATATTGAATATTTTATTGAAAATATTTTGATATTTTAATACAAAGATTTATAACTATAATTTAGAAGTTACAACAACATTAATATTTTATTAAAAGATACTTTTATTATTTTAATAACAACTTAAACTTAGAAGTTAAAGCAACATTGACAACTTTAATTTTATTAAACATAGTAAATTAGAAATTTATTTCAAAAAAATTTATTTATATATTACTTCTATCTCTAAAGAAACCAAAACTAACTCTTCTATTACTACTACTACTACTATTATTACTACTTTTTCTTGTTTCTACTTGAACCTCCAAATCTGCTACTCAAGCCCTCAATCTATTTCTTTTGATCAATAACCTCTCATACTTTGCTTCTCTTATTCAATTCTCTGCATCCCTTCTACAATTGTTTTTTACTACTTTTTAACTCTCTTTTTTAACTAATGAACTCGATGATATAAACTGTTTATCTCTTGAACTAACTTAATAATTTTAGAACAAAGTTAGATATATTATTTAGAATATAATATATTTTTTAAAAATACTTTCTATTATCTGTTTGAATAATATCCAAAGCTTCGAAAAGAGAATTACTAGAACTTTCTCTTAGCCAATGAGCAGAAAATTTTTATTGTTGATTATTGAAGTCACAAGTTATATTATTTATTATTATTATTGTTATTGTTTTAAAATTTTAAATTTTTTTTTAAAAATATTTAAAATTTTATCGATCTTATCAAAAACCTTATAAATAATTTATCCCAATATAT
This sequence comes from Scutellospora calospora, assembly GCA_910592325.1. Classification (NCBI taxonomy): domain Eukaryota; kingdom Fungi; phylum Glomeromycota; class Glomeromycetes; order Diversisporales; family Gigasporaceae; genus Scutellospora; species Scutellospora calospora. The sequence continues at coordinate 3,358 of CAJVPM010002260.1, read as the reverse complement.
CATCTAACAAGATTTAAATATTCTTATTAGACAATTACAGTAAAGTTCTGATACTTAAAAAGACTCTGTAAAAAAATTTAGACATTAAGCAGTTGTGAGATAATAGTTTAAATATATGTATCTAGTAGATCTCTAGGTCAAGAGTTCAAGTTTAGCTTAGGATGTACTAAGCCCAGCTGATAAGTACAGAGGATAGCCCTTAAGTTACAATATCTGCTATCTTTTTATTATTATTTTATTCAATATTACTATTTATTCAAATAATAGTAATTATGTTTTAAATACTTTGATATACTTTAAGTAATTCTTTTATTCAATAAAGAATACTTTAATTTCTTTTTTTTTTAATTTTTAAGGTGGCTTATATTGCCAGGCGATTTTTATTAATTTGATATATGAGATCCTATATGGGTTCTTCTACAGTTTTCAGTTACATGAAGAGTGTACAACAAGCCATACATACAACTTTAGTCATTATTTAATTTAAGTAGTCCACTATGCAGGTATTAGGCTACTAATTAGTACTACACTATGCTGCTATACCTGTAACCTATCTGTAAGTTACCTATTTAAACACTCTGTTCAACTAACCTATTCCTGTTACAAACTAACGTTACTGTAACATCTAACCACATATGCTAGCTAGCTCATCACAGATCCATTTTTGATACCAGCTTAGGTCCTCTTGAGATGCATATTTCTCATCATATTGTGAGTATGCAGAGCTCTGATTAACTTCGAAGCAAACTTACTAGAGTAGCTCATATCTATTTTACAGACTTACCTAGCTTAGACCCTTGTAGATGTTTGTACAACTCTGATTTCTTCTGTAGCTCTCCACTGGTATGTGTTAATTGATTTCTTTGAATATTCTACGAGTTAAATTCTCCCAAATCTAGTTAGCCACCAAGCCAAGTTGGTGCTGCTAATTTTTACTATAGATACGGACTTACTTGCACCTATTCCAATCTACATCTTTTGAAACAGTTTCTTTTTAGATCAAGCATCAGCTAGTGTGACTGTCAAAAGCTGTACTACTTTACTAACTCAGAATTCTACCATGCAGATCCTCTGCATGTATATCTAATGTAGATTTATTCATGTAATATTATGTCACACTCCTAATATCAATGATTGACTTGGTGCAATACTATTTTTAACAAGGTTTTGTCACATCCCCTAGAACTCCTTTTTCGGAAACAGGTAGAGTTTTCTATAAGTTTGGTACACAGGTCTAGGTATTATTCAAATTCATCAATAGTAGGATTTGAACTCCAGACCTATTATCTAGCAGTCTGACAACTCGACTACTATACTAGGTTACCAGACCTCAAAATACTTTAATTTCAATTTTATTTCAATTTTATTTTTATTATTAATTTTTAAAACTTATAATTTTTTATAAAAATTATAAAGTTTATTCAATTTGATAAAATTATATAATTTTTACGGACAATTTTTCAAATAGTTATAACTTATATTTAGAAAATTTTATTAATTCAAATATTTTATTAATTAAGAATTTTATTTAACAATTTTATTATTTTTTTTATTATTAAGACTACTTTCTTAACTGATTAGATTTATTAATTTGTTATCTCCTATTAAAGAAATTACAAACACCAATGATCTAAATATTATTTGGAATCAAATAAAAAAGGCAATCAACAAAGCTGCTCTAAAATTTATTTCATACAAAAAAATCAAAACCAACCCAAACCTACAAGAATATAAAAAACCTAACTTATCACCTCTCTATAATCAACTCAAAAATATTATCTTTATTAAAAATCTTGCAACAACTACTGATATTTCTGCAATATACAACTCCTACATCAAAAAATATTCAAACAATACTCTCCTTCTATGATCATACCAAAACTTCTTGGAAGCAAATTCAAATCCAAATATAATTCTAATACTTCTTAAAAGTGAAATCAAAAACCTTAAAATACTTATACAAAAAGAAAAAAAGAAACAAACCTTACTTGAAATCCAAAATAAACTCTAAGAAAGGAACAACAACTTCACTCAAAATTCTAAACTCTTTTTCCACAAAACCCTCAAAAAATTAAATAATATTATCAAATTAGACTGACTTCTCTCTAACAACAACTTAACTACACAACTAACTGAAATCAAATTTGCTCTTAACAATCATTTTCAAAATTACTTCAAAGAACTTCTATATACTCCTATAGATACTAACTCCTCTTTCTTTAACCTCTACAAACTACACCCAGAAAATGAACACCTCTTTCAAAACCTCTTCTCAGATATTACATCTGATGAATAGTTAAAAATAATAAAAGAGCTTCCTAACAACAAAGCTACAGAACCATCTAAAACCAATTATAAACACATTAAAATACTCAATTCTAAAAGTCAAAATATCATTTGCCTTCTTCTCTTCAAATATCTCTCTCTTCAAAGCACACCATTAGAATAGAAAACCTCAAATCTCTTTTTCATTCTAAAAAAATTCTCATAGGACTTTACATTAGATCAAATCTATTTAATCTCTCTTATCGAACTAATCAAAAAATGCTTAACCAAAGTATTTATAACACACCTAGACCAAATCATAAATCAATACCATTTTCTATGTAACTTAAACTTTGCAGCAACTAAAAACTGTTTAATATATACACCAATACAAATATTATTAAATACTATTAAACATTATAAAAATAACAACAAAGAAGCATAAATACTGTTCCAAGATATGTCCAAAGCCTTCGATAAAATCAATATAAACTGCTTCATTGATTCTTGCAAAAGAATTGGCATCCCTCAGAATGTACTAAACTTTATAAAATTTTTATACCAAGATAGAAAAGCTAAAGTAATTACTGCTTACAGACTTTCAAACCACATTACTCTTTATTCAGGTATTGAACAAGAAGAGACCTTCTCCCTACTTCTTTAGAAAATATATTATAATTCTATCCTCAGCTATATTAACAACAAACACAAATCAAAATTCCTAAAAATAAAATCTAAATCTCCACTTGATATTATCTTTTCAAATAAATCACAAGCTATTACAATTCTACTTCTAGTATTTATGTATAATACTGTCTAGTATTGTGAATCAAGAGAAAATCTTTAAGAGATTCTACAAGATATCTCCGAACTTTACTAACTCAATAATATTCAAGTAAACCTACTCAAATCAGACCTTCTTCATATATCCAAAACCAAAATTCCTCAAACCAACACTACTCCTAACTACTCTTTACTCTTCAAAAACTAACAAATTCTACCTTGCAAACCAGAGGAAACTATAAGATACTTAGGTATCTTTCTGAATGGAAATAGTTCATCTAAACCTACAATCAATATTATTACTAACAAA
>CAJVPM010002259.1:0-10179 GCA_910592325.1 Scutellospora calospora | reverse complement strand
TTTTCTTGAAGTGAGGTATCTTTAATAAACCCCTTACAGTACTTGATTAAACTAGTTATTTGATTTATATCTTTAGATATAAATGTTGTGTTAGTAATGAAGTCTATTACTAGTTTTTGGCGAAGTTTGGTATGAATTAGATCTCGAGTTTTTCTATCCGTAATTGTGAAATCATGCATTTGTTTATACTTCTCTAATGCTTGGTTGAATAGGTTTTCATATTCAATTTGATGCTGACTCATATATTTCTTCATTCGAGTAAAAGTAATGAAAAATCTAGTATCTGGTAATGAAATTTAGTATATATTGCTAATGGTATGAGATGTCTTGTTGGAAGGGAATTTAATTTATAGGTTACTAGTTCTGTAACTCCTATAGTTGTAGTAAGTGCTTCCAGGATACGATCATAATGCCAAATTGTGTTATTAAACTCATCTTTGACTTTGGCTTGAATTGCATTATCTATATCCATTAGCCAGTTATCAGTTTCTTCTTATTGTAACAAGTCAAATAATTCTGAGTTCTTGCTCGTATATCCTTTGACTATATTACTATATAATAAAAAACTAGTTTGTGTTGCAGAGGTAGTGCTATAACCTGCATTATTATCAGCCTCAAGTACCTGATCTTGTATTGCATGATCTGTTTCTGAATTAGTAGTTGTAGGATCAGTTTCTATACTTGCACGTGTTTGTTTGTTTATTTCAAAATTTCGTACGTGATCTGTTGTTGTTGTATTTTGTATTACGTGAGATGTAGTATCATCATCAGACAGGGGTAAACTGAATTGCCTACTTTTTGTTGAATTATTTTTGTTAGAGTTTGTAGAGGAAGATAATTTTTGACGTTTTGAGAGTTTAGGGTTGTGACTTGTCTCAGAAGTGGGCTCTGGACTTGGTTCTCTCCTGGTAGTCATATTTTGGAATTAACTTAAGTAGTCTTTTGGCCCTAAGGCCTTTTTTTTGGTTGGAAGTTGTTGACTTTTGTTGTTTCGGTAGCTTCTTTGTCTTTTTAAAATTTTGTAGATGCGTTAAGCTATAGATTATATAACTATAGTTTTACTACTCTGTTTACGAGAAGATAATATTTAAAGCAAATAATTATTAGTAGTAATATAGTAAAAATAATTTTGTGAATATGTTATTTTGTTTTTTATATGTCAAAAAGGATGTACGGAAAAGAGTTTTCCTTTCTTTTAATATCTATTTGCTTTAGATACTCAAATATTGCTTTCTAATGAGTTATTTCCTAGTCTAAGTTTTAGCTCTTGGTCTAATCTTTCAAATTTCTTCTAGTATCTGGCTTTTGGGCTTTATTTTTTATAAGTTTTCTGATAGATTGATATCTTCAAAGTTCATTTTGCTTGTGTTTAAATCTGGCTGCAAATCTTCTTTCTTTATTTCCATTTCTATTTCAACTATTTTTTCACTTAAAACTTCTTCATAGCTACTTTATATTTTATATTCTGTTGCTATTTCTATTTCTTTTGTTTCAATTGTATCTTCTAGAATTGATATAATAAGTTGCTCCTCTTTTTGGTTTAGAATTTGCTCTACTTTATCAATTCTATTAGAAATAGCTACTCTTTCAATTATCTTTTGCTATTTTCTTGTTGTAGTTATGATATTTTTGTCTATATATATTATATTTGCAATCATTTTATCTAGATGAGTTGTCAAGCTTTCTACTGAATTACTTCCATCAAATATTATCTCTTTGCTATATAGTTTGACTATTCTATTTATCAAATATGTAGATTTTTTGAAGTTCTACATTATATCTAATTCAGATTTATTATAATTTTGTAGTCTTTCTAATCTATCTTGTAAAAAATTCGAAAATATTATATGTTTAAAATGTTGCTCTCCAGAAGTTATCTAGTTTTGGTTTAGTATATACTTTTACATAATCTGTATTCTTGTTTAATTTTCTAAACTTCATATAGATCTTAATACGTAACTTAAAATTCTTTTTTTTTTTTGTTATTAAGACTACTTCTTTGGCTAATTAGATTTTATTAGTTTGTTATTATGAAACTATCACATAAACAGTTTCTTAAGGTTTTACAATTACATGATGAGTATATAACAAGCTACATATACAACTTTAGTCATTATCTAATTTAAGTATTCGCTATACAGACGATCAACCATCTGTTGGTTCTACACTATGCTACTATATCTACAACCTGTCTGTGAGTTATCTATTTAAACACTCTGATTATTAACCCTTCCTCTCATCCCAAATCAACATCACCACTATGACCAACTACTTAAGCCAGCTAGTTTACCCATAGATCCTTTTTCTGCATAGCTTAGATCTTTTTGAGATACGTATATCCAACATATTATGAGCTACAGAGCTCTGGTTAACCTCAGAAGTAATTCCTACCAAAGTTGTCATATGCCTATTTCACAGATTTACCTAGATTAGACTCTTGTTGATATTTGTACAAACCCAGTTCCTGCTATGGCTGTCTACTAGATATAGTCCTCCAAGTTCTAGCTAGATATTTCACAAGGTAGATCCTCCTAATCTAGTTAGCCACTAAGCCAAGTTGGTGTTGCTATTAATGCAAGGCACCAGGCTGCATTACACAGTGAACTTACTCGCACCTATTGATCTCATATCCTTTGTATTCAGGTTTTTCACTAGATCAGGTATTAACTAGCTTGACTGTTGAAATCTGTACTACTTCACCAAACTCAGAATTTCTACTATGCAGATCTTCTGCTTATAGATCCTATTAAGATTTATTTGCGTAATATAACTTGAGTATTGCGTCACACTTCCAATATCTAATTGACATTGGTGCAATGTGATTTATAGAGTTATAACCCTCAGAAACAAGCAGAGTTTACCATAAGTTAGGTACAAAGGTCTGAGTAATTATTCAAATTCATTAACAGTAGGATTTGAATCCTAGACCTCTTGCATAGCAGTCTGGCAACCTAACTACTACACTAAGATCACTAGATTTGAACTTAAAATTCTTGTATTTATTACAACAAATATATTATATAACAAATAATATAGAATTTTTAGAAGTTTAGCAAATCTCTAGAAAAAATTTTTGACAGCTAAGTTTTCTTCAGTTAAAAAACTTTCTTTTAGTTAGATAGTTTTTTAATATAATTTGGCTCTTTTTATTTCTTTAAGTCTTTGTATTTTTCTGTTAGGATTCTTTTTTCTTAATAGCTTTTAAAGCCTTTCTTAAGCAAGTTTAAGAGTTTTCTGTGTTTTTTCTTTACTTCTGATTTTAGTTCAAATAATCTGCGAAGAGAGTTCAGTAGCAAGATATATCTAATTATTCTTTATCATTTTGCATCTATAATCAATATATTTATTTATTTCTAGTCTTATTGTATTGTTACTTTCTACTACTAGTTTTTCTTTTAAAATTTTTTACTATCTTATTAGCTTTTTTTGTAGTTATTTATTCTACTAATATTCTTTAATTTCTATATTCAACTTTGTGCTTTTATTGATCCTTTCTATTTCTATTTCTATTTTTTATACTCTTCTTTTATTTTATAAAACCTTTTTCTTTTTTGCAACTTTTAACTATTTTCTTTATTATATTAATTACATTTTGTAATTCTGTATGTCTTTTTTTTAGAGCTTTGTTAATATCAGAATTTATTATCTTTTTCCTTAGAATTTCTTCTTCTGCTATTTGTTTAATACTTCTACTTATATTGTCATACTCTCTGTTTATATTTATTTCTTTACTTTTATCTCTTAAAGTATTTTGAATTAAGTTGTTATTTCATAGAACTTAGTTGACTTTTCTTTTGAGTAGCAAATATAATTTACTTTTGTAGCTATCCTAATTCTCTTTAGTTGTTTTATCATACTCAAAACTTATTTTTTTTTTACTTTTTTACTTTACTTAGAACAGACTATCTCTAATTTGCATATAGTCTAGTATTAATTTTGCTATTACTAATTTGTGATTACTATTTGTATCTAGATCTATATCTTCAATACTTGCTTCTTTTAGACTATAGCTTAATATACTTAATATCTAAATTTAATTGATTCTTATACTATATTTCCTATTACTCTAAGTAAATTCTTTTTTGTTTTTTTTTTTTTTTTTTGTTGTTAAGGCAGTTTACATTGCTGAAGGAATTTTTATTAGAGTTGTCAACAGGATTATATATTGATAATCTTACTGTTTGTAATTACATGAAGAGTATATAATAAGCCACACATATAACTTTAGTCATTATCTATTTTAAGTAGTCTGCTACACAGGCATTAGACTACCTGATTGGTTCTATACTATGCTACCATATCTGTAACCTGTCTGTGAGTTATCTATTTAAACACTCTGTTCATTAACCTATACAGATCTAATCTAATATTATCATAATATCTAACCACTTAAGCTAGCTAGCTTGTTACAAATCTATTTATTCAAAACAGCTTAGGTCCTCTTGGAATATATTATATCAAACATATTGCTAGTACTGCAGAGCCAGTTAATCTCGAAGCAAACCTACTAGAGTGGTCTGTACCTATTTTATGAATTCATCTAGCTTAGATCTTTGTAGATATTCATACAACCTCAGGTTCTACCATAGTATTTCACTGGTCAGTTGACCTAGTTCTTTTCCAATATCTAGCTGGTCCTAATTACTCTTCACCTAGAGACCTCAAAACCTTCTACTTTTATTAGACTAAGTTTTCTTCTCAGACCAAACTTTAGCTGATATAGTCTTGTTAGAAGGCTATACTACTTCACCAACTCAGAATTTCTACTATGCAGATCTTTTGCTCGTATATCCTATCAAGATTTATTTGTTAAATTCTTTTTTGTTTAAGTATTTTGTTTTAAAAGTATCTATAAAATTTTGTTTTAACATCTAACTATACAAGAATAGCTTTTTGTAGTTGTTATTTATGCTATTACTTCTATTTAGATTTGGTTATATAATATGATTAAAATCACTTATTACTATAAAATATATGTTTTGTTTTTTTTAAGTAATTTCTTTCATTATTATTCTTTATACTTTTTTTCTTTTAGCCTAGTCATTCAGTACTATATATACTATAAAAACTACTATTTCTAGTTGTTTAAAGAAAAAGTAGACTTCTATAAGGTATCTGTTATATTTTCTAATCTGATTTATATATTTTGTTCATCTATTAATTACTATTATATCTACTTCTAATCTCTTGTTTTTCTCTTCTTCTGTATTAGACTAAAAACTACTTAAACTACTTCTTTGCTTAACTATAAACTATCTTTTCTGTTTGTAATATTTATTTCTACTATTTTTATGATATCATACTTATTCCTTTCTATTCTTTTAATTGTTAACTCTATTTTGTATTTATTGCTTTTTAGACTATTAATATTATGAACTTCTAATTTTATTTTTTTTTTGTTTTAATCATTTTTAATTCTTTTTTTTTTATCTATAGTTTCTTTATTTTCTTGATTTAGATTTTGTTTAGCTTTATTTTAATACAAGTCACTCTCTTTATAGTAAAGTAATCTGTTCTATTAATAAAAAATTTACTATATCAAGAGCTTTATTAGTAAATTTACTATTTTAAGAGAATTTTATATAGACTAGCTTTGAGCTTAACTTCATTATATCAAAATTTTAATTAGTCTTTACTATATTAAGAATTTACTATAACAAAAGTAACTTGTATACAAGTTTTCTTTTTTATATAATTTGAACTTTCTTTAATTTAACTAGTGCAACAAATTAGAAGCAATTTAGAGTCTTCTGCTCCAAATAGTTAAACCTTTCTTCTAGTTTTTGTACAAGTTGTATTATATAGCTTATAGGTATATCTTTATTTAGCTAATAATCTTGTTTGTCTGTTCTTAGTTTTGTAATATATCTACTTTTTTTTGAAATAATTTTTTTTATTTTGTTCATAGGAGTTTTCTTCTTTATTACTCAAAATATCTTTATTTGTTATAGTTTTTATTACCTTTTTTATATATTTTCTTCTCTTATATTCTTTGTTTCTTTATTATTATTATCTCTATTATTATTTTCTGCTATTATATATTTTAAGTATTTACCTTCTTGTTCTTGTTTAAATTCTTTTTTTTTCTCTAAGCTTTTTTTACTTCTTCTTTGTAGTATTATCTGTTTTTCTATTTTTGCTTTACTTATTAATTCTACTTCTTGCTTTCTTATTTTTGACTATTATAATTTGCTATTATAATAATATATTAAGAATTTCAGACTATTTACCTTATTTTTTTCTTTATTAAAATATACTGTTGCATATCTTATCTTGTTGTTATTTGAATTTTTAAAAATATAAAGTATTTTAGCTTTTGTTTTTTTTAATCTATCTCTATAAAAGTATCTCATTCATATTTTCAAGCAGATTTGTTAATATTAAATATATTTGCTTCTTTTATTTTTTTTTTTGTTGTTAAAGTGGCTTATATTGCTAAAGAAATTTTATTATAGTTGTCAACAGGATTATATATTGATAATTCCTACTATTGAGTATATAACAAGCTATATATATAACTTTAGTTATTATTTATTTTAAATAGTCTGCTACACAAGCGTTAGACTACTTAATTAGTTCTACACTATACTACTATATCTGTAATCTGCTTGTGAGTTACCTATTTAAATACTCTATTTATTAATCTATATAGATCTAATCTAATATTATCACAATATCTAACTATTTAAGCCAGCTAGCTCATTATAAATCTATTTATTCAGAACAGCTTAGGTCCTTTTAGAATATATTATACTAGATATATTGCTAGTATTGCAGAGCTAGTTAACCTTGAAGCAAATCTACTAAAGTAGTCTGTACCTATTTTACAAATTCACCTAGCTTAAACTCTTGTAGATGTTCATACAATTCTAGGTTTTACTGTAGTCCTTCACTGATTAGTTAACCTAGTTCTTTTTTAGTATCTAGCTAATCCTAGTTACTCTTCACCCAGAGACCTCAAAACCTTTTACCTTTATTAAACTGAGTTTTCTTCTCAGATCAAACTTTAGCTAATATAGTCTTGTCAGAAGGCTGTACTACTTCATCAACTTGGGATTACTACTATGTAGATCTTCTGCTCATATATTCTATTAAGATTTATTCATATAATATTATACTACACTTCTAAGTTCTAATTAATTTGATGCAACTCAATTTACAGGAGTACACCTTCAGAAACAAACAGGGTTTACTATAACATATTACAAGGTCTGAGAAATTATTCAAATTTGTTGATAATAGGATTTGAACTCTAGGCCTATTACATAGTAGTTCAATAACCTAACTATTATACTAGATTACTAAACCTTTTATTTGCTTCTTTTATAAAGTAAGTCTTAGTTATTAGTATCTAGTATTATTCTTACTAAAAGTTAGTCTATAAAAAGCAAATATCAAGTTTCTTCTATTTTCTTTTTATTATATGTTCTTATTTTGAACTCTACTTTTACTCTTGTCTTGTTGTATATAGTTCTAATTATTTCTATATATTCAACTCTTCCTATAAAGCATACTATCTCAAAAACTTAAATTCTTTTTGTTCAAGTTAGTAAGTCTCAAATCATTATCTTATTGCTGTTTCTTTTTAATTCAAGTTCTATATTTTTGTTTAGTTTATTTTCTTTTTTATTTTTTTTTAAGAATTTTTACTATTCAATACTTATTTTGTTTTTTTATTCAAAAATCTCTTCTAGCTCTTTTACTACTTGATCTTTTTTTTTAACTCTTTCTTTTTAACTTATAACTTTTTTTTTATAGTTTCTTTGTATTATATTATTTGTTTTTTCTTCTAAATTCTTTTTTATGATAAATTTTGCTTGTTTATACTCTTCTTTTTTGTTTTTTAGTATTACTCTTGCTTTTTTATAGCCTTTTCTGCAACAAAAATTAATAATATACTAAAGATTTCTTTTTTCAAATCTTTTACTTATATCTTTAACATGTAAATTTTTTTCCTAAAAACTACCTTAAAAGCTTTTTCCTATACTCTTTATTGTTTTTTAAAACTTTAACTATTGCTACTTTTACTTTATATTTTATATTCTTTTATATCTATTCTTATTAGATATCTATATACTCTTTTTAAGTAAGGAAGTTGTTGTTTTATCTATTGTTTTATTCTTCTGTTCTTTTGTATTTCTTTTATTAGAAAGTTATACTTTTTTTTTTTGTTTTATTTTTTATTTCTATTATATCTCTATTTGTCTCTTTAATATCTGTTATATTTACTTCTTCTTTTTGGTTAATCTTTATTTCTTCTCTTAATTTTAATTCTTCTTGACTACTTGATTCTGTGATTATCTACATCTCTTTTTCTGTTAGTTCGAATTCTATTTCTACTATAATATTTTTTGTTCTAATAATTTCTATTCAAGTAGTCTCTTCTTGTATAATGTTAAGTTCTTTACTTTTATTTTTTGTTTCATTACTTACTATAGTTAAATTTTTTTGCGAGTACTTGATCCTGATTCTTTCCTACTTTGATCGCTAGTATCTCTTTTTCTTTACCTTTTCTCTTGGCGTTTACAACTATTAACTCTGACTTTTTACTATTTATTTCGATATCATTTATTTCATAAAACTCATTTAAGATATTTACTATTTTCTGTAGCTTATCTTTGGATCTTGCTTTCCAGGTTGTATCGTCTGCATAAACAAGTATAGCTTGTTAGTATGCTAGTCTTTTGGTTTTGTTGTGAGCTATATCTGTTAGCCAGTTTGTTGTTATCTAATATTCTATATCTTTTGTACTATTTACTGTATATAGAAGTAGATCATAAAAGATATGTTAGAAGCTTGTGTAGAACCAAACAGGTGATCTACTTGTATGGCAGACTACTTAAATTAGACAATAACTAAAGTTGTATATGTGGCAGGTTGTACACTCTTCATGTAATTACAAACTATAAGGGATTGTCAACAGATGACCTCATATATTAAACTAATAAAATCTGCTCGGCAAAGTAAGCCACTTTTAATTAAAAAAAAAATAAAAAAAAATAAAAAAAAAAAAATAAAAGATACATCAGACTAAGGGTGAGATTACTTCTCCTTGGTCAAGTCCGTCTTTAGCTTCAAATTCATTTGTTAGTCTGAAGCTTGTAATCACCTTAATTCTTCTTTTCTTATACAGGCTTAATATGAGATTAATCATGTTTTCTGATAGCTTAATTCTTTTTAGAGCTTTCTCTAGCTTTTCTATACCTAAAGAGTCGAATGCTTTTCACATGTTTTAGAATAAAATCCATAGCTCATTATTTTTTTGTCTTGTATCCTCGAGCAGATTGTTCATTATAAAAATTGGGCTCATTGTGTTATCATCTGAGAGCCTAGCATAATTGAGACCTTTCAGAATATTGTAATCTACTAGAGTTTTGTCTAGTCTGTATATTAGAACTCTTACTACTATTTTGTAGAAAGTTTCAATTAATACAATTGGACAAGTGTTAGACAAGTTATAATTCTAGTCCTCTCCTTTAGGAATTAGATAGAGTTTGCTAAGCTTTCATTTAGATGGAATTTCTCTTTCTCTAATATACAGATTAGCGAGATGTCTGAATATTTTTTGTACTATTGTATCTGCTTTTTTTATCAATGGATAGCTTATACTAGATAGACCTAGAGCAGACTTAGACTTTGTCTTTTTAAGTGCCTTTAACCATTCCTCTTTAAAGATCTCATCTTCTAAGCTATTATATATTTTGCTATTTACCTTTTCTAGTAGATTATATATTTTTTTCGATCTGATTGGCATATCTGAGGCACAGGTGTTTCTTTTGTGAAATTGCTTTTTGAAATGATTTTTCACTTCTTCTAGTACTTCTTCTTTCTAGTTTACTAGTACTATTTCTAAGTTGTCCTCTTTAATGATTCTGTATATGACTACTCATTTAGAAGATCTCTCTAGTAGACTATTTATTATGTGTTTGAGTTCTCCTTATATTGCTTCGTAGCGCTGTTTAACTGCCATATTAATTTCTTCGAGATCCTTTTTCTTTCTTGCTTGCTAAGCCTTTAGATATATAATCTTTTACTACACTTTTAGATCTTTATATCTTTTATTGGTCTACATAGTTTCTGAGAGCTCTTCTATTTCCATTTCGTATATACTATTTATTCTTGCTATTTTTGCATTCATTGAGTACTTGTCTGTACTGTCGATATGCTGACCTATTTTTG
>CAJVPM010002258.1:0-10179 GCA_910592325.1 Scutellospora calospora | reverse complement strand
TAGATAGTATATAGCTAAATAATGTTGTTTTCAAATAGAAAACAAATCTAAATAAAGTTATGGTATGACTGCTGAATTAAAAAAAAAAAAAATAATTATAAATAAATAATAAAATATAAAATATACTAATAAATATAACTAAATAATAAAATATAATAATAATAAAAATTAGATATGAATATGTCTGAGTGTATTCTTGTCGCAGAAAATATGTGTTAGAAAAAGACTAAGCATAGGAATTTATGAGCCAAAATAATACAGCATGCAAAAAAACTTGGTCTTAGCATTGCAAAAAATAAGTTCACAGCAAGTTAGGACTTCTTAAACTTATAAGAAGATAAAAAATATCTTATTAAAAATATACTCAACAGATATAACTTAAAAGAGGCACAAGAAGGTATAAGCAAGCTAAACTTATAGCATGTAAATCAGCTCTTAGATAACAAACAAGAGAAAATGATTACGTGAAGACAGCTTAAAATAAGAGAAGGAAGGAAATATATCAGAAGAAAGGCCAAATGGTTTGAGGCAATAGAAAAAGAAATACTAGTAAATGAGAAGACAAGAGAAGTAACTGAAGAATACAGGAAAAAAAGAGGTTTTCAGATACAAGAAATCGAATTGAAAATTTCACAGAACAAAAGAAGAAAAGAATAGGTATTTATAAAAAGTAAAGAGAACAAAGAGAGTAAAATTAGTTGTATTATCAGAAAAGAAAAGAAGCTTGCAAAAGTAGAAATTTGAGAAGAGGACTATGGAAATGCACAAGAGGCACTTGATCAACAAGTAGTACTCACTCAGCAAGAAACCTACAAGAAAGATTTTAAATTAAAGAAAAGTAGCTAAAAACAAAGAGTAGTACTAAAAGAAGTCTATAATATCTCAAACTTCATCTGAAAAAAAGATAATGCACTACAAGTAGTATTCAATAGAAAGTACTTGGAAAAAATAGGAAAAGAAAATTGAAAAAGCAAAGTAGAAGTGTTTAAAGAGTTCAAGAATCTAGGGCATGTCAAGATTGAAGGAAGCTGAGAAGCAGAGCTAATTAACCAAATTATTCAGAATATGAAAGATAGGAAAGAACTTAAAAAAAGATTAGAGACAAATAAAGAAAAGGAGGAAGTAATATTTTATACAGATGGCTCACTTAGTAGAGAAAATACTTGGGATAGGATAAGGATGGGATATAGTGTAGTTCAATTAGATAGTGCAAATAATATAGTTTTTAGATACAAAGGAAGAATAGAAAATTAGTTCTCATCTACTCATGCAGAGCTAGTAGCTTGTCTAGTAGCAGTGTTATTAGTTCTTAATAGTTGCAGAGTAGAAATAAGAACAGATAGCATATTTGCAATTCTCGCAATTGAAAACTGTCTCAAAAATGAGAAGTCATGTAAGTAGTTAAAAACCAAGAACAATAATATATTGCATGCAATCAAGAAGGCTTGCAAGAGTAAATCAGTACAATTAGTATTTACTAAAGTCAAAAGTCATTCAGGTGATATATATAATAATATAGCAGACAGCTTGCAAAAGAAGGAATATACAAAGCACAGAGTATAGAACTAAGTAACATAAGTAATATGAGTGTAAAGTATATCCCTGAATGAAAAGGTCTAAGTCTTGAGACTCCACTGAGAGCCTTTATTAAAAAGGTAGTTCAAACAACATACAAAGCAGAGTAGACATGGTTAAAAAAGAAAAATAATGAGGAACACCAAGCAAGGATCTAAAAACAAAACTGAAAAGCGTTTAAAGGTATCCTTGAAAGCTACCGTATACAATACAAAAACTCAGAAGTAAACTACCTGTGACTATTCAAAATCAAATACATCGAAAACCTCCTTCTAACAGTTGAAGCTTTAAATCGTAAAAAACTACAATTATACAAAAATAGCCTATACAAAAGGTATACTAAGGAAAAGGAAATGATCGAATATATTATCTCATGTGAAAAAATGCATCTAGCATACAAAAAAATTGAAGAAGAAATATGGAAACAGCTCAATGAAGACAAAAGAAAGGAAGAAGATTGGAATTTAACAAGTATACAACAAGCTATCCATTATAAAAAGGAAGAAAAGTATCAGAAAAAAAAAGAATGGATGAGAGGCATCCTTAGTAAAGAAGATGCAGAAAAAATCAAAAGTATTATCAGCTCTGAAAGAATGATGATTAAATTTTAGAGTCTTTTCTGGCATATTTGGATAGAATTTGTATATAAAGAGATATGGAAAAATCGATGCAAAGATATGGAGGCATAGGAGAAAAAAGAAAAAATCTCAAAAAAAGAAAAATACTCACAAAAAGAGAAAGAAAAGAGGAACTAGAAAAAAGTACTAGTTAGGAAAAAAACAAATAACAGAGTAGATGAGAACATAGAAAATTGTAATTATAGTCTTAAAATAGCATTAAATAGTATAGTTAAGGAAGTAAAGGAGAGAATAATAGCTAGTTAGATTTAAAAGTTAGTCATAATAGGCTGTGGCATTCTTCTTATGCTGAGTTGCAGCTTATATTTTATAAACTGCTTCAACATAGGACAAAGGTCACTAAGCAGATCACACATAGGTATCTATAAGATAACCAGATGAGTCATAGCTTAAAAAATTAGTCATTAGATAGTATATAACTAAATAATATTGTTTTCAAATGGAAAACAAATCTAAATAAAGTTATAGCATAACTGCTGAATTTAAAAAAAAAATAATAATAATAGAAATATTATTACACTACTATTGATGAATTTGAATAATTACCTAGACCTGTATATACAACTAATGAAAAACTCTGTTTGTCTCTAAAAGAGAATCTTAAGGAATATATTAAACTCTGTAAAAAATAGTATTGTACTAAGTCAATTAAATATTAGAAGTATAATAATAATATTATATAAATAAATTTGTATTAGATATATGAGCAAAAGACTTGCATAGTAGAAACTATAAGTTAGTGAAGTAGTATAGTTTTCAATAGTCATATTAGCTAATACTTGATCTGAAAAGAGTCTCTTTCAAAAGATATAGATTAAGATAAATATAAGTAAGTCTATTCTGTAAATAGTTTAGCAGCACCAATTTGGCTTAGTAGCTAACTATATTTAGAAGAATCTATTTCATAAAATATCTAAAAAAATCTAGTAATGTATACTAGTAGAAAACTACAATAAGAACTAAAGTTATATAAATATTATAAAAGTCTAAGCTAGATAAATTTGTAAAATAGATATGAACTACTCTAGTAAGTATACTTTGAGGTTAACTAGCTTTGCAGTACTCACAATAAGTTGAGTACAATATAACTTGAGAAAGTCTAAGCTATAGTTAGTAAATAGATCTGTAATAAATTAGCTAGATTAAGTAGTTAGATATTATAGTGATGTTAGTTTGTAATATATAGATTAGTTGAACTGAGTATTTAAATAGATAACTTACAAGTATGTTACAGATATAGTAGCATAATATAGAACTAATCAGATAGTCTAATATTTGTATAGCAGACTACTTAAAATAGATAATGACTAATATTATATATATGGCTTATTCTATACTCTTTATATAATTACAAACTGTAGAAGATTACCTATATATAATCCTATATATTAAACTAATAAAATTTGCTTGATAATATAAGTCACCTTAAAAAAAAAAAAAAAAAAAAAAATCTTAATTAGTATATAAACAACTATAAAAACTCTACTATATCAAACTCTTTGAATAAAAATAAACAAATAATATCAAACTTTATAAACAAAATTTTTAAACTAATAGATCTAATGATTTTAGTATAGTAATTAGATTATTAAACTATTATGCAAAAGGTCTAAAGTTCAAATCTTACTATTGATGAATTTGAATAATTATTCAGACTTATATACCTAATTTATAGTAAACCCTATCTGTTTCTAGAATTGTAATTCTATAAATCATATTGTATTAATATTATTTGAATATTGGAAGTATGATATAATATTTGAAGAGATATAATGTTATATGAATAAATCTTAATAGAATTTACAAGCAGAAAATCTGAATAGTAGAAATTCTAAGTTAATGAAGTAGTATAGCTTTTAACAATTATACTAGCTAATACTTAATCTAAAAAGAGACTATGCTCAAAGATTTTGATTGGAGTAGATATATATAAGTCTATATTATAGTAGAGATTACTATATATTACAATAATACTAACTTAGCTTAGTAGCTAACTGAATTAGAAAGATTTAATTCATGATAAACCTTAATGAGATTAGAAAATATATACTAGTAGAGAGCTACAGTAAGAACTAGAGTTATATAAATATTACAAGGAACTAAACTAGATGAATTAGTAAAATAAGTATAAACTACTTTAGTAGGTATACTTCTAAGATTAACTAGAACTCTGCATGTACATATATTAGGTAATACATATCCTAAGAAGATCTAAATTATTCAATAAATAGATCTATAGATAAGTTAGCTAGTTTAAATAATCAGATATAGTAGTGATGTTAGGTTAGAATAGGAAAAAAGGTTAATAATTAAAGTATTTAAATAGGCAACTTATAGATAAGTTGCAGATATAGTAGTATAGTATAGAATTAACAAATAGTTAATCATTTGTATAGCTAACTACTTAAATTAGATAATGATTAAAGTTGTATATATAGCTTGTTATATACTTATTATATAACTATAAAACTTTAAAAGATTACTACTATAGTAATTTTACAATAATAAATTAATAAAATCTAATTAATAAAGAAAGCTATCAGGATTTGGTACCTGTAGCTTAGTGGTTAAGCTACTAACTCTTCATGGACAAGGTCAATAATTCAAGACTGACTGAAGGTGAAAAATACTCTGTAACCTTATTTAAAGAGTCTATAGTCAAATATGAAGCTCTGTGAAAAAGTCTATATGAAATATAATATTCAAAATAAGAATTATTAAAAGCAGCTCTATCCTGTGAAGAGTTGGCACTACGTATAACAGTTAGTGTTACAGAAGTTAGTTATATAGTAGTATAAAAAGTAAGTTTATATTGGGCAAGAGTATAACAAAAACTAATATCATTATATAGTGTAATAGAATTGATTGGGAGGGTTACATGATAACTAACAGAGTAGTGAGAGAAGCAGTGTTATACAAGATACAATTAAGTAATAAGATATTGGCTTTACTGAATACAGAACATCTTTGGCATATATGAAAACTTAAAAGGATAAGTTCTAATTATAGAGTAGATAGTTTACATGCTGAGGATATATAATAATTCAAAATAGCTAGAAGCACCAGACTAGTAGTAAAAATACGAACAGTATACAAGGGTATACTAATATTAAACACCAACCTCTTCTGATGAAAGCTAGAAGTAGTACTATATATTACAAACCTAGTTAGGAGTAATCTCTAATTACGAAATACAGCCTGTATCTACTAACACACAGGAGTTCTCTAAAAAGCATGTGAATATAGCAAGTATATACAACTCAGTGTAAGTAAATACTTTTATATCTCAGTATTATGTAAATACTAATAAAAGATGTCCTTAAGCCAGAATACTCAAAATAGGAAGTAATCGTGAAGTTCACAATACTGATAATCTGTAATAGATGAAGACCTATTAGGAAGCAGCTTTGTATAAATATATAAGTGATACAGAGAATATAGTTAAAACTTTAAACAGATAAGTTGTAGTGTAATATAAATCTAGGATTATATAAATACAGGTTATACAAATCTTAGTCAAGTATATCTCAAGGATAAATTAGTCCTAAGGTTGCATATCTAGTTAAATACGTTGTAATCATTACTTGTAATTAATTATAATAAATTTAATAAAAATATATGACCAAAGAGGTCACTTGTAAAAAAAATAAAAAAAAATAAAAGAAGCTATCTTAATATTAAAAAAAAATTTTTAAACTAATATTATATAATCAAATTTACTTATAATATATTATAGCTTTAATTCAAAAAAATTAGCTATATATGTAAATATTTTAAAAAATAATATAAAATTCTCTTAGTTTTTTAGAAAAACTAGTATATTATAAACTTTATATTTGGTCTATTAAATAAATTTTTTGTTTTATTAAAATAGTTTATATTACTAAATAAATTTTATTATTTGATATATAGGATCATACATAAATAATCTCTTATAGTTTGTAATTTTTTTTTTTAAATTCAGTAGTCATGCCAAGACTTTATTTAGATTTGCTTTCTGTTTGAAAACAATATTATTTAGCTATATACTATCTAATATCTAATTTTTTAAGCTCTGACTCACCTAGTTATTTTAAAGATACCTATGTGTGATTTGCTATAATAACCTTTGTCCTATACTAAAGTAGCTAAAAAATCAATAGACTACAAATTAATATAGGAAGGATGCTACAACTCATCATGATTAATTTTATATCCAGTTAGTTAAAATTCTCTCCTTTACTTCTCTTGCTATGCTATCTATCACTATTTTAAGACTAATATTACAACTTTCTGTATTCTTATCTATTTTGCAGTTTGTTTTTTTTCTTAATAACTTTTATAGTTTGTAATTAAATAAAAAGTATACAATAAGCTATATATATAATTTTAGTTATTGTCTAATTTAAGTAGTTCATTGTACAGATATTAGACTACTTGTTAGTACTATACTATATTACTATATCTGTAATTTGTCTATGAGTTACCTATTTAAATACTCTATTCAACTAATTTATACTGTTACAAAATAATATCACTATAATATCTAACTACTTATGCTAGCTAGTTTATTACAAATTCATTTATCAACATTAGTTTAGATTCTCTTAGATTATATTATATTCAATATATTATAAATATCTGCAAAGCTAGTTAATCTCAATTCATATCTACTAAAATAGTCTATACTTATTTCATAAATTTATTTAGTTTAGACCCTTATAATATTCATATGATTCTAGTTCCTACTATAGCTCTCTACTAGTATATATTTTCTGATTTTATTGAGGTATATTATGAATTAGATTCTCCTAAATTTAGTTAGCTACTAAGCCAAGTTAATATTACTATAATATATAATGATCTTTACTATAATATAGACTTATTTGTATTTAATATGATTAATATCTTTAAATATAGTCTCTTTTTAGATCAAGTATTAGTCAGCATAATTATTAAAAACTATACTACTTCATTAACTTAAGGTTTCTACTATATAGGTCTTCTGCTTGTAGATCTTATCAAGATTTATTTGTATAATATTATATCTCTTTAAATATTACATCATACTTCTAATATTTGAATAATATTAATACAATATAATTTATAGAGTTACAACTCTAAAAACAAATAAGGTTTACTATAAGTTAAATACAAAATTCAAAGTAATTATTCAAATTTGTTAATAGTAAGATTTGAACTTCAGACCTCTTGCATAATAGCTTAACAATCTAATCACTATATTAAAATCATCAGATCTGTCTATTAAATAAATTAAATAATAGTTTAACTAATAATATAATCAATATTCAAATTTAAATAAGCTATAACTATTTTAGTAAATTTAGATTATAAATAAATCAGTTTAAGTTTTAAATCTTACCATATAGAACCTTTGCAGTAGAAAAGGCGAATACTGCTCAAAAAATGAAAATCAAGGTTTTGCTAAATTCAAATTAATTTTGACACAGACTACATTTTTCAATTATAAATAGAAATTGATTTGCATAATAAAAAATCAAAATATTTTAATTTTTTTTTCTTGAAAGTTTCATATATCATGAGATTACCTGATATAACTAACTAATCAAATCATGAAAATTTTGATAAACCCAGATCAGTCTGAACAAAACAAACTTGATTTTCTTAAAATCATATATATTGCAGTATCTGTTCTTTCTACTGCAAAGGCCCCATATATATCTTATAGTATTATAGTATATAAAAATTTTCTTTATAAAATTTTAATTAAACTATTAATAAAAATAAAAACATAATCTTCTTTTAGCTTTGTTTAAAAAAAAAAAAAAATTACAAATATTTAAATATTTAAAAAAAAGAATAATTTTAATACTTACTAGTAGTAAAATTTACTAGTTATATGATTAACTAATAAAATTACAGAATTTAAAGAAAAAAATTAAAAATTATTAATATTATTATAAGTATCAGTCTTCTTTATATAATACAAGTAATATAAAATATGAAAGAGGAGCTCTCAACAGTATCTAAGTGAAATATTATTTCATTGAAGCAGTTCATTACAAAGTTAATAAAAGAGCAAAGATTATATTTTATTTAAGATATAAAATTAATAATATAAGACTATTTATTAGTTTCTGTACTAAGAGAATTCTAATATTAAGGAGATTACAGAGATCAAATCTAATCTGAGGCAAAGGGAAAAGGAAAGGTTTATATAGCTTTTTAGAAAAGGTAAAAAAGATAAAAAAGGTAAAAAAAGTAGAAAAAGTAAATTGTTCTAAAATTGCTTCTAAGATAACTCGATAACTATATATCTGTTTTATATAATTTATAGCTTATTAGGAAAATTTCATCGAGCTAGATCTAATAGTCTAACTTACAACTAACTTTAACTATTTAGTTTATTGAAAAATCAATATTAAATAAAATATATACAAGAAATTAACTATATAAAATACTAATAGTAAATAAAATAAATAAAACTTATTTTATAATAATATCTTAAAATTTTATTATAAAAACTTGTATTTTATTTTATTCTTTTTCAGCAATTATGCTAATACTTTATTTAATCAAATTTTTTGTCTATGACTAAAAACTCTATCTAGTATATTCTACTATCTAGTGATTAATTCTAAGTATTAACTTACTCAGTTACTACTTTAGTACATAAGTGTGATCTGCTATAGTGACCTTTAACTTCTGTACTTTTGGTCTCATTTTATGAATATCTAAAAGTACTTCAAAGGAAGAATACCACAGCTTATCATATTTGTATCTTATACCCATACATTTTTAAACTCTTCTAAAATTACTTTTAATATACTGTCCTTCACTAATTTAAACTCTAAACTAATTTCCTTCATATTCTCATCTATTCTTTTTATACTACCTGAGTTTGCAGCTGCATTATCTACTTCACACGTCTTAATTTGTTTTCTTTTTGTTTTTCTTTTTACTACACTTGCCTTTTTTCGAGCCTTTTTTTCTTTTTGTGATATTCTTTCTCGATTCTCCCAAATGTTCATCTCATTATATCATATAGACCAGACTTCTTTATAAATCTGCTCAATCTATGTATTCTAAAATATATACTAAAACCTTAATACTGACTTTCCTGTACCTATTATCTCTTTTACTTTCAATGCATCACTTTTATTTAGGATCTCTTATAGCTATTCAGCATTTTGTATTCACTTTTCTTCTCTGAAAGTTTTTTGAATAGCTTATTTTATTTTTCAAAGATTCTATTTTTTTTCCTTTTTTTTGTTACTTTGTACTTTTTTTCAAACTTCCTCATTTATTCTTATGAGTGCTTCCTGTGCTTCATCGCACTAGATAATATGTTTATTTGACTTTAGTTTTTTGAAATATCTTTGCATATATTGTCTTTATATAAATATGGTTTTTGAATATTTAATAATCTGACAGTTGAAAGTAGGTTTTTGATGTATTTAACTTTAAAGGTACATATGTGATTTGCTTTTGAAGTTGCTTCTTCTTGTCTATAACAGCTCTTCAGTAGGCTTTTGAAAGCTTTTTAGTTCTGAGACTTTATATGATATTGATACTATTCGTCTTTTTTTTTCCTTATTCAGATCTATTTAGCCTTATATATTGTTTAAACTATTGTTTTAATGAAGGTTCTAAGTAGTGTATCAAGTTTACAATTCTCTCATTCTAGAAGAAATTTCATATTCTTGACATTAATATTATTAATCTTGAGTAATAGTTTTCCTTTTGTACCTTCTTTTGCGAGTTGATCTGCTATATTGTTATATGTATTTCCTAAATATGCTTTAATTTTCTGCATCTCAATTTGCAACTTTTTACTTTTGCAAACTTTGACTATTGCTTGTAAGATACTGTTATTTTTGAACTTTAGCCACTGTCTTATGCTTTTATTTTTAAGGCTCTTTAATATTGCTGCTATTGCACATAGGCTATCTGTACGAATTTCTACTGTACTATTATTTGGTGCAATTAAGACTGCTATCAGATA
>CAJVPM010002257.1:0-10181 GCA_910592325.1 Scutellospora calospora | reverse complement strand
TCCTTCTAATAGTTGAAGCCTTAAACTGTAGAAAACCACAATTATACCAAAATAGTTTATGCAAAAGATGCGCTAAGGAAAAAGAAATGATCGAACACATTATCTCATATGAAAAAACACATCTAGCATACAAAAGAATTAAAGAAGAAATATAGAAACAGCTCAACGAAAACAAAAGAAAGGAAGAGAACTAGGATCTAACAAGTATACAACAAGCTATCTATTTTGAACAAGAAGAAAGGCATCAGAAAAAAAAAAATAGATGAAAGGTATCTATAGTAAAGAAGATGCAAAAAAAATCAAAAATATCACCAGCTCTGAAAGAATGATGATCAAATTTTAGAGCCTTTTCTAGTATATTTGAATAGAACTCGTATATAAAAAGATATAAAAAAATCGATGCAAAGATATGGAGGCATGGGAGAAAAAAGGAAAAATCTCTAAAAAAGAAAAATACTCACAAAAAGAGAAAGAAAAGAAGAACCAGAAAAAAGTATCAGTTAGGAAAAAAACAAATAACAGAGTAGATGGGAACATAGAAAATTGTAATTATAGTCTTAAAATGGCATTAGATAGCATAGTTAAGGAAGTAAAGGAGGGAATAATAGCTAGTTAGATTTAAACTTAGTCATGTTGGGCTGTAGCGTCCTTCCTATGCTGAAAGCAGCTTATATTTTATAAATTGCTTTAACATAGGACTAAGGTTACTATAGCAGATTGCATATAGGTATCCATAGGATAACCGGGTAAGTTATAGCTTAAAAAATTAGACATTAGATAGTATATAGCTAAATAATGTTATTTTCAAATAGAAAACAAATCTAAATAAAGTTATAGCATGACTGTTGAATTAAAAAAAAAAAAACTAACTGCTTAAACCAACTAGCTTGTTATAGATCTATTTATTCAGAACAAGCTTAGATTTTTTTAGAATATATTATATCTAATATATTGTTGATATTACAAAGCTAGTTAATCTTGAAACAAATCTATTAGAATAATTTGTACTTATTTTACAGATTCATCTAGTTTAAATCTATGTAGATATTCATACAATCTCAGGTTCTGCTATAATCTTCTACTAGTCAGTTAATCTAATTCTTTTTTGGTATTCAACTAGTTCTGATTACCTTTTACTCAAAGATTCTAAAACTTTTTATCTTTATTAGATCAAGTTTTCTTTTCAAATCAGACTTTAACTAATATAATTCTATCAAAAGACTATACTATTTCACTAACTTGAGATTTCTACTATATAGATTTTCTGCTTATCTATCCTATTAAGATTTATTTATATAATATTATATCACACTTTCAAGTTCAAATCAATTTGATATAACTTAATTTATAAAGATATATCTTCAAAAATAAACAAAGTTTACCATAATATATCACAATATTTGAAAAATTATTCAAATTTATCAACAGTGAAATTTGAACTCCAAACCTATTACATAACAATTTAACAACCTAACCACTATACTAAATCACTAAACTTGCCAAATATTTTTTTAAAATCTTATTATTATAAAAAATTTTAGCAATTTGAAAATTAAAATTTCATATATAAAAAGATATTTTGGCATATATATAGAGCTGATATAGCTTTATAAAGTTATCAGTCAGATTTTTTTAAAACTTCTTAGATAAAAAGTTACAGCTATTTAAAAAATTGAAATATTTCATATAACTGTTAAGTATAAACCATACTAGATATTATTTGAGTGAAGATATAGATCTTGAAACAGCGATAAACTATATTAAACAGACGTATATTTCAATTGATGCAGTCTCTACAATTCTTAGAAAAACTCTCGGCTACAGCTAACCTTTCGATAATCACCATAAAATTCTCATGCCTAACTTATATGGTATGATTATAAAGAGGTAATCACCGAAAATTTATATTATGATCGGATAGCAAGTGTCGTGAAAATAATATTTAAACATAATTTATTCATAAAAGAAATAAAGACCAAGTAAAATCAGATAAACAAAAATATAAGCAAAAAAATAAAAAAAAATAAAATTAAAATGAATCAATAAACCCCAAATTATAATAAATGGGTCAAACCCAAATTTTCTATAAACATTTAAATTTCAATTGAAAAATATAGAAAAATGTTCTATTTAGACCAGCCAAAAATACTATAAACGTTTGGTTGATAAATTTAATCTTTGTTCAAATAAATTTTTCGATTTACTCTTATATTATAACTAGATCATCAAGTTCTATGCATAAGGGTTAATAGCCAAAACTTTAATAACAGGTGGACTTTTTTTACAATCCGCAGTAATAACTACTTGAAGATGACAAAGCTCTTTGATAATTTGAGAGTTAGGAATAGTGGGATCAGAAATTATAGGCAGCTGTGGTAATTCTGAGATTTTTATAGCAGGTAGAGTGCTTTTTGTAGAAGCTGCTTGACTAAGAAATGGCGTTTCTGTTGAGGGAATGTCCGTCTTAGGAGATTCACTAGATGATAAAGGCGCAGCAACAATTGACGTATCATCATTGCTATCATCCTCTTCACCAGATACTTGAAACTCGTCATCTTCAATATCATCATCACCGATATCTGAATTAGCATCAAATAGTCGATGCTCATCTTCAATTGGGAGACTTGTGACATCCATCAATTCATAGTGATAATCGTCATTGACATCTGCAAGTAAAGCATCTTCGTCAACATCCAAACCATCTTCTTCATCTTCGCCGAACCCATCATCTTCGGGAATCGGTTCGAGAGAACTAACTCCCTGTTTCCAATGCAAGGTCAATTCATCTGTTTCTTCGTTTAAATAAAATCTTTCTAGCGGAAGTTGATCTAAATGAACACGTTTTTCAATTCCAAATACGGGCACTAAAACATCAAATGCATGGTCTTTGACACCAATGACAACGGCCTCGCGAATTACAGGACCAGATTGTACAGTCAGATTATGAAGGAGGACACAGAGGAATTGATGGCTACTTTGTTCTTGTGCGTTTTTCGCTGCTTCTTTTTTAACATTGCAATGATTGGCTGTTTTTTGGACAGCATCCTTGTCAAGATAGAAGCGTTTCTCTAATAAAATATAAATAATTTAATAATTTTCTGTATAGTAAAGAAACTTAGCATGTTATTTAAAGAGATTACTCATACCACCAGATAATGCAGCTTCAAGCATACGATGAACAAGAACGTCAGCGTAACGACGAATAGGTGAAGTAAAATGTGTATAAAGTGGTACATTCAAAGCATAATGATGATATTTTGCAATGTCTAAAGTTCCAGTACAGAAATATTTAGCTCTTTGCATTGGTTTTATAGCAAGAAGTTTCAAAACCTAAAACGTATAACATATGTATTTTAATAGTGATGTTTATTTATTTCAAAAAATATATTTCTCTTAAGCATTCATACCGCTCTAGCATCATCGTCTTCGATAGCATTGAAAGATCTTTGTAATGCTCCAGCCGAAGAAGCATCAATATCATATCCTAATCTTTTAGCATGCTCAACAAAATCATTCTAATATATATTAAATTATTTATTAAAAAAGCAATATAAAAAAAGTAATGCGAAAGCTCAACGATAATAAATACATACAAGTCTACGTTCAATAGGAGTAGCATGTCTTCTAAGCAATGCCTGTTCGGGAAAAGCACTAGATATTTTTTGTGCAACACTCATGTTTGCAAGTAACATGAATTCTTCATTAAGTTGATTGGCTTCTTTATGTTCGCATACTTTGCATTCGATAGGATTATTGTGTTCATCCAGCTCAAAATTTAATTTGATATTGCCCATAGACAACGCTCCACGCTTGAGTCGTTGTTCTCGCAAACGTTGAGAGAGACCCTAGAAATAATATTAAGGGAAATGTAACTCATCGTTCTTATTTATTTAATAAATTGATGTAACTTACGTAGAAGACTTTAATATCAGCCTCAACTTCTTTAGCAACGTAATCATTAAAAATTTTGACTTCAGGGTTTAAAGGTTTTCCATCGATCACTTCCTGCGCATCTTCATATGATAATCTAGCGCATGGTCGAATTACAGTGCGGCCGTACCATGTCTCCATAGTTTTACCTTCTGGTGTCATTTTCCAAATTACAGAGAAGGAGAGTCTAAATTATATATTGAGTTACATCATGGTGATATTTATTTGTATACGAGTTTAATTATTTATTTCTTGTATATTACCTATCTACACCAGGGTTTAAGCTGCATAATTCTTCAGAAATTAATGGTGGAAGCATAGGAACAGACTTTTGGACCAAATACACAGTTGTTGCTCTTTTACGAGCTTCTCGGTCAAGCGCACTGTTTTGCTTAACGAAATAACTTACATCCGCAATATGAACACCTATTTCGTAATTTCCGTCTGGCAAACGACTACAAGAAACAGCATCATCCAGATCCTTTGCGGTAGGAGGATCAATCGAGAAAATTCTGGTAGTTGATCTTAAATCTTTACGTGCTTCAAGTTCCTTTTCGGGAATTGCCCAGGGTGTCGATGGAAGGCATTTTGTCACATTTTCATTGAATTCTTCAGAAGAAACATTATTATCCTTAAGAAGAGCTTCTGTTTCTACTTCAATACTACCAATCTCTCCTATCTGTGTCACTAAAGTACCAAAAGGATGAAGGGAGGTTATAGGCCAGCGCTTAATACAAGCCTATTTGTAAATGTAAAATGTATGTAATATTTGTTTAAAAATAATATAATAGCAAAATAAATAGCATATAAACTATGTATGCTGGTTTATACGGTTAAATGTAATTTAAACTTACAACAAACAATTGCTGGGCATAAGATTGATGATTTTCGACGAAATCAGGTGGTGCTTGCTCTGTTGGAATGGCAATTAAAGGTACACGTTTGTCTGTCTGATAACAAATTAATTGATAAATAAATAATGAATTAAAATAATAATAATAAATCAATAAATAACAATAAATTTATTATTGCATATACCGGCTTAAACCAGACAATCTTTGGACGCTCATTTTTATCATCTTTCTTCTCTTCTCTGGACTCTTCCACTTTAGGTTCAATTCCAGCAGCTCTATCTTCGGCCTCTCTTCGAGCTTTTTCAGCTGCTTCCCTTTCTTTAGTTGCAGTGGACGATGGTCTCAAAAGAGCAAGTGTTCTGCATGAGTTATAAAAAAAAACATATTAATATATAGTGTAGAATGCAATATACAAGGTCTAAATTGTATCAAATGTACCCAGAAAAAAGTTGCCCTGGCATTCGTTCCATAACTGCAACAACATGGCCACAATATTTTGGCCTCTGTTCATCTGTAGCAATGTCATCATCATCAAAAAGATGAAGACCTTGCCCTTCGACTTCAACGTCGTCTTTCTTTTTGTCGACCTTTTTTTTGTCTATTCCAGCACTTTCTTCTTTTTTTCTCTTCTTTTCTTCCTTCTCTTTTTTAGTTTGCCAAACTTTCTCAGGATCTAACAACTCTACTGCGACTACATCACCTTCTAATGCACGATTTCTGTCCTTGGAACCACATATGTAGATGTCAGCATCGAGAGACTCGGTGGCTACATAGGCATCAGATCGATTACGTTTATTGATTCGTAAAACACCAGAAACGAGTTGACAATTTTTAAGAAGTGGCGGAAGAGAGGCTTGCGGAAGATAAGGCGCGAAGAGAGACTTCCTTTGCTGTTGATTGTTAGAATTTTGTTGATTCTGTTGCTGTTTCTTCTGAATTGCGCCAAATTTAGGTAGTGGAAATGGCTGGAATGGTTGAGCTAAGGCAGAAAGGGGCGAGGCAGCTGAGTGTTATTGGAATGATAAAGTGCATTGCATTCATTATTTTTACAAAGAACCAATTTCTTAAATTTGGTCTGTATAAAATTTTAATTTCGAGGATTGTTGTCATTATTAAACTATTAGCATATATTTATTACTTACTTGATCGCCAGTTGCCATCAAAGTTTCTTGAATTGCTACGGCGATGGCCCTTTACTTCTGACCCAACAAGCCTGCCTTGGCTCTTTTCAAGTTCTTTAAGCACATCTTTGCTACCATTAAGGGCTACACTGTGGCGTCGACCATGAATAGGAAGATTAGGCTTCACAATAGATGTTGAAGATGAGGAAGTAGATAAGGTATAACCAAGAGACTGGTGACGGCGATGGGTCTTCTTCGCAGTTGGCTGTTGTTGGTCGTCCATAGTTTTCTTAAAGTCAAATGGAGACTTAGGAGAATCCAATTCTTGCCTTTTATCGATACTAGACTGTGTCATATCGTCAAGATTAGGTGATTTTCTGTTAAAGGGGTTCTTTTTACGTCGAGTCCTCTTTTCTTCTTCAGTCTCATCATCTTCGCCATCATCTTTTCTCTTATCAGTTTCTTTTTCTTTTTGTACTTTACCTTTATCAAGACTCATGCGCCTCAAAGAGGAGATAGTGTCTTGC
Organism: Scutellospora calospora; assembly: GCA_910592325.1. NCBI lineage: Eukaryota > Fungi > Glomeromycota > Glomeromycetes > Diversisporales > Gigasporaceae > Scutellospora > Scutellospora calospora. Next base: position 3,749 of record CAJVPM010002257.1, on the reverse strand, counting down.
AAAGCATTTTCAATGTCAATAGGTTTGCCATCTTCCGAATCAGGAATAGGCTTTAATGAAGTAGTAACTGCCGTTGTCAGGGGGAATGAGAATGACACAGAAGTACCCTTTTTATGTTGTTTAGCAGGCGCATTAGTACGCTTTCCAGTGCTAGATGCACTCGATTCATGCCGTTTATGTTTAAAAACAAAGTCTGCGGTATCATCACCATCTTTTTTATCTGATTTCTGAGGTTTAGGTGGTATACTCTTGAGACTAGCAATAATTTGCTGCAAAGATTCTAAAGCTTCTGATTTATTTTCAGAATCATCCTTACTACCTTTAGATTTACCATTTCCGTTTTTTGAAGAGACGCCTTGGAGTTCCCCGACGTTTGCCATTGATTTACCGCGGCGATGAACAGATTTATCAGTACTATTGTTATTAGAATTTTTACTTTTATTTGATATGTCGGAAGTGTTAGCAGTTGACTTTCGACGTTGATGTTGGGCAACGTTCATATCTAATACTTCAGCCTCTTTATTTTTGGATTGATCAGACCCATCTGTTGAAGGGGTACGATTCTTATTCCCCTTTTTTTCTTTCTTCTTTTTTTCGTCGACGTTGTCGTTACTATTGTCATCGGAAATGACAATAGGCTTGTTTGCTTTTACGTCTTTACCGTCGCCCTTAGATGGGCTTTTCCAGTTTTGTCGATTTTGTTTCTTGCGAGCTTGCTTTTCTGAGGAATCTTCTTGCACTAGAGCTGAGATATCATTTGAAGTAGTAACGGACAACGTTTCGTTAATTAAGGACGAGGACCCTGCAGGAGTATTCGTTTCGCTCGACATGGTTGTGTCAAAAGAATAATCTTTTCCGAAATTAGGTCGTTATAAATTTCTTTTTTTTTTAGATTCCAATATATAAATGAATATAAGGGAGTGTCACAACCAGGTTCAGAGATTAAGGAAAGAACATTTGGGATAGACACAAACTATGTGGGACGTTACGAGAAAAAGTATTCGAAACGAAAGAATCACGAAAGTATGTGCAAAGTAAAAAATCGGTGTTGGAAAAGAAGGTATGTTGTCTCCTTGAATGTGACACTTTGTCGGAATTCGTCGGATATTGACTTTGAGTACATGCACAAATATTAATTGTAAACTATTGACACATGACTAAATCATATATATCTATTGGGTGTATTAAAAAAACCGATTGTGATAATTTATTTAAAAGAGGCTTCTAAGTCATGAATTGTGCCACTAAGATTAGAGGCTCCTCAATTGAAAGCCTCAGGTCTCACAGGTATCTCAAAAAAAGTTATAAATATACACAAAATAATGGATTTTAATGCGAAGCTAAGAGAGTTCGGGTTACCAAATGCGTATCCGCTCAGGTTAACGTTAATACTGTAATAAAGAATCGGGTTTGAATACAAGGTGTACGTACAGTATATACAAAGAACCTGGTACTATGGTATATAAATATCGATATGTTGTGCAATTCTCCAGTGAGATATATTTAGAGAAGATTTGCTTGCAAAGGGTTACCGTTACATAAAACTTGGTGTAGTAGCAATTCGATTATATCTGATATTAAAAACCTGTTTGACAAACTAAAATATATAGGCCATGCAAATTAAATTAGTTGGTTCTCGTTCAAGATTACCGGACAAAATTTTGTTTGTGTTACATATCAGTGGATCGGCGTAATCTAGATAAGGGTATTTGATTGGTTATAAAATTATCTGACGTAGATAGCCTTATTATAGTAAAAAAATATTACGTAATATCTGTTACCCTAAACTGTTACACGAAATTTTGCTTTTAAGTAACGTTTACCGTACTTGTTACAACTAATAAAAAAGTATTTTTACTATTAGTAGGTTTATAATTATCAAAAATGAAATCAAAAGCAATTTTTCAAAAAAAATTATTTTTTAAATATTTTTTTTTTTTTTTCAGCAGTTATGTCACAACTTTTGATTTATTAAGAAAAATTAAAGTATAAATATATATATTCTTTACTATTTTCTAAGCTATATAATGCTAATTTAATCTTTAAAGTGTGACTAATCTGGTTGTCATTTAAGATACCTATGTTTGACCTGCTATAACAAATTTTGTTTCCTTTCTAAGCTCTTCTTTTTCTCAAAAGAAAATACTCAAAAGTCTCTAGCTAGGATTTGTAGCCTGTCATAACTATCTTAGTACATTAACTAAGGCTTTTAGTAACTTGTATGAATTCAGATTTCTATCTTTTTGAAGGCTAATTTCTATATTGAGAGATTGTTTTCTTTTTCTATTAGTATTTGATCTGTAGATATTACTGTACTTTTTTTTATTTTTCTCCTTAGTTTACTTCTTTTTTTCCTGTTTGAAATTCCTTTTTTTTTTTCTCACAATATAATTTTATTGTATCTGGTCTTCTATATTTTTTGTCAGAAGCTTTTGATCCATTTTTCAAAGTAGGTTTCTAGTATTAGTTTAGTTTTTCTTTTTGAAATCCCAAATAAGAGGAATTTTTTAATAAGTTCTTCTCATATAAAACCTCTTGAAGTTTTTTGTCTTTGAGAGATAATTTTTATGAGTTCTGTAGAAAAAAGTAATTTGCTAATTTTCCTTTTCTGTATTTCAGATATTTCTGTTAATTAGAATAGTTTTTCAAGTTTATTTAAGACTTTCTTCTCTAATTCTTTTTATTTCTCTTTATCTGAATTACAGGTTAATAAATATTCAAATATTTCTTCTTTGCTATTGCATCTTGAGCAAATGCTATTATCATATAGATCAGAATAAAATAGGTATCTTTTTTCCAATGTAAGAAGTAGTCAATTTATACACTTTATAGTAAATATCTATCTGCTATTCTCTTCTAGACTATTTCTCTATTTCTTTCATAGTCTATTTACTAATCTACTAAATATACTCTAACTCATATTATCTTTTCTATTTCTATATATTCTATCCTTTTCTCCTCTTACAAATACTCATTCTGATTTGACTATACTACTATTTAATTTCTTGATGAACTTTTTAATTAGCTTTTCAATTTCTATTCTTTTCTATAATATACTGAATACTGCATTTTTAATCTGTATTTGCTGTATTCTGACTACTTGCTCTTCTTCAGTACCTTTTTTTGCTTCTGTATCTGCTATCTCATTTTCAATAATTCCTGTATGAACTTTAATTTTGTGCAAAATCAAACTAGTATTTTTGGTTTCAACTATTAGCTTTATTGCTTTGAGAATTGTTATGTTAGTTGTTTTTAGCCATTCTCTCACTTTTCTTTTTTTGCTTTTATTTATTGCTTGAATAGCTGTAGCACTATCTGTAAATATATTTGCTTCACAATTTTTTGGACAAATAAGCAGTGCTTTTAAAATCACTATGAGCTTTGCCCTTGTGGATGATATCTATTTGTCTGTTCTTCCTCTGACTTTGCAAATAATATTATTGTTAGCTTCTTTTTGAACAAAAGCATAGCTGAGTTTTTTGCTACTTTTTTGTTCTTCTTTCAAAGATTTATCTGTATAAATATAAGCTTGCATAAGATTTTAGTTGTTATTGCATAGAGCTTTAAGCAATATTTTTCTTTCTTTTGAGCATAACAAAATTTTATTTATCAGGTACTCACTCTGTTACAAGTGTTGGCCTTCTTAATTCAACACAAGTAACATAAGACATGGAAGAGGAGCTCTCAACGGTGTCCAAGTGGAATATTACTTCACTGTGGCAGTTCGTTACAAAGTTAATGAAAGAGCA
>CAJVPM010002256.1:0-10185 GCA_910592325.1 Scutellospora calospora | reverse complement strand
TGTTTGTTTTTTGTGTAGAAAAAAATCTTTTTTCTTTAATAAGGATTAATAGTCTATCATATAATTCATTCATATATTTTTTTATTTTATTAGGTATGATAATATTAATTAAGATATTTTTTTTTATTCGATTTAATATTATATCATTATTGATATTATGTGTTAATATATTTCGATGAGTATTTAATAATTCTTCTATTATTTTTTCATCATTTATTTTTTTTTCATATTCTAAAAATTTTAATGTTCGAGTGATTTCATTATTTATCATTTTTTCTAGTATTTTTCTTTCAATATTGAGAGAAAAATCATTAATTAATATTTTATAATGATTATTTAATTTATCTAATAAATTATTATCCCATTCTTTAATATCCATTAATTCATTACACAATGCTATAAATTTTTCTTTATTTTTTAATGAATTATTTAATTCATTTTTTAAATCATCAGGAAGTTGTCTTATTTTTTTCTATTGAAATTATTAAATTCATATTTGTTAGATATTTTTTCCATTTCTTTTAATATATTTTCATATTCCAAAATATATTGATATCTGATATTTCTTATAGTATGTAATTTTTTTTTAGATTCATTACTAAAACATTTGTTATTTTTGATAATATTATAAATTTCATTATTATCTTTTAAATTATTAGATATTTTTTCCTTTTCAATTAAGATTTTTACATCATTAAAAATCTTGTTTAATTTTATTATTTTTTCATTTTTTTTATTTTCTAGTTTTATTAATAAATAATTAGGAAAATTATCAATATTTATTTGATTAGTGATATAATTTTTTAATAAAAAAAGTTCTATTGTGCATTTATTATTAATATTATTGACTATAATATTATAAATATCTAAATATTTTAAATGATTTTTATGAATGTTTTGAATGTCAAAATATTTTGATTCTAATTTTTCTTGATTTAGTTTTAATATTTTATTATAATAACCAAAATCTAAAAGTTTATTTTTATCCATTTCATTAATAATCTGAGATTTTAATAATTCGAATAATGATATATTTTCTGTGGGTATATTATCATCATGTGATGATAAATTAGCTTCATAATTTAATTTAAATATAGAATTGTATAATTTATTAATATATTTGTTTTTATTATAAGGTTTATTAGGTTTATTATTTAGTATTTTCTATACAATTATACTGAAATTATATATATCGAATTTGTTATTTGAATTAAATATATTTTTATTATAAATTGGTATTTCAATATTATCTTTAGGATTATACATGTTTATACAATTGAGTGGTAAAATATCAAAGGTTGTTTGTGATATACAAGTATATAAAATCATGTTTAAATAAATATTTATTTTATTAATGAAAGAATGAGTTTTATTGAAATTTTTAATATGATACTTTCTGTTATTATAATTGAATAAATGATTAATTTATATTTTTTTTGTATTTTATATTTTTTCTTAACATCATTTATTAATAAAATAGGACAAGTTTTATTATTAATTTCTTTATTAATATATTCTATGTTATTTGTATATTTTATATTTATATTGTTTTTATTTTGTATTTTATAATATTATTTTTAAGAGTATTATATTTTTTTATATCTAAATTATTTTTATATTTTATCTTTTTTATATCGTGAGATAGGGAATTGAATATTAGATTTAATTCTTTAATTTTATTTGATTTTGAATTAATGTTAATATGATTTGATGGAAATGGTTTAATCATTAATATTTTAGAATAATAAAAATATTTTGTCAAGTTGGTGTGATGTATAAATGATAAGAAAAATAATAAAAAGATAATTATTTTCATCTTAATATTTTAATAGTATTTTTTACAGAATTTCATTTTTTTACATGAATATAATTGATAAGTTTATTAAGAATTTGTTTGAAATCCAATATTAGGTATATAAGTAATTATATTTGAATTTTGAATACAAATTTCACAAAACCTTGATTTTTGATTATTCTTATTGATAACATCAAAAACTTGTTTCATTATTCTATTACAATTTTCACATCTAAACATTGTTGGAAATCCATCTTTATCTAAATATTTTCTGTTATGATATATAGATTTTTTATCTTTAATAGTTTTTTTAGTAGTTTGCTCTTTGTTTTTAATAGTTATGGAATAATCTTTTTGTAATTCACTATCAACAATTCTTCTGAGAATATCTATTTTCATTTTGTTAAAAAATTTGAACTATTCAATATAATTTTTATAATTATTTATTTCTTTAGGTTTATATTTTATTCTGTTGATATTTATTTTTTCTATTAATACACTTTTTACTATTCCCTTTATCTCATTGATCATATTACTTTTTTTATCAGTGAGTATAGTATCAGTTTTTCTAGGTGGTAGATCCCATACTTTTTTATTAATGAATTTTTAGATTCTATTGAAACTTCTGGATTATTAATAAGATCAACAGCTCTTAATTTTGTTTTAATAATCAAGATCTGTATGTTTTTTATGTTTTCAATGTCGAATTCAGGTAGAGGTAACCTACTATCTATATATAAAGTCCAAAGATTATTATCTTTTACGTTTGGATCAGGTTCATTTTCGTATGTTGAACAAATTTCTCTTTTGCTAACAGTTCCTCTAGGTTTTCCTATCATACCAATTATTACAGCTTCCATTGGATGATTTTTTTTGTAAGGAAGTGCTATAGATGCCCATAACAAATTTTGATATTCATGATCTTCATTAGTCGTAGCAAATGGATAACCTCGTGAGTTTAATTCTTTTATCAGTTTTTCTTTTTTAGGAAGTATTATACCACTTATTATATAATACACTATATCATTAGAGGGTGTTAATTCTTTTAATTTTTGTGTTGTTAAGAAAGCTTTTCCAGGTATAAGACGACCAACACGACCAATTTGTTAAATCATACTAGCAACAGATAAAAACTGAATTTTAGATTTGTTATAAATTCATCTACCTACACCTAAACCCTTTCCTAATTTTTGTAATTGTGTTTAACCAGTTAATATTACATTATCGATAGCTAGACTAAAACCCATTTCATGATTTACATTTGCTATAAAGAGAGAACCAGGTGGCATTCCTTCTGTTATACCAGTTACTGCAGAAGAATTTAAGCTATCAAATATTACAAATGGTATATCACTTTTTTCTAACATTTCAAATTGTTTTGGTGTCAATTCTGATTTCAGTAATGGTTTAGCATTTTTATCTTCTTCATTAGTTGTTTTTCTGAGGTATTCATTTGCAGTTGTTCTGAAAAATATCTGTGTTTTTTCATTTTCCCAATCAGTTTGATTATGAAATTTAGTTAATGAATAAACATTTCTAGGTTTAGAGGTTGATATTAATAAAATATTATATCCTATTCTGATAATTAATGGTTGTACAACTTGATAACTAGTATTTGAAAAATGTGCTTCATCAAAAATGATGATAGTATTTTCTTTATCAATCAATTTTTCTTTGATATCTTTTATTACTTTATTAAAATTTTCTCCATGATTATTATGGAGATCTTTTAATTCATTGATATTTACTTTTTCATATGCAATTTATCTTACTAGATGATAAAATTGTAATATTGATAATGTTGATTTTCCTGGTTCTATGCTAGATTTTTTTTCATATATTGGTTTGCTTTTATTATCTATTAATTTACCTGTTTCTTTACCAGTTTTATCTTTTTCTTTTTTTTTCTTATATCTAATCAATCTATTCTATAAAGCGAGTTCATTATTTTTAACAGAATAAGGTAATTCACCTTCTTTTCTGTGGATAACACATTTGTAAGGAATGCCATTAGCATATTGTAACCAAGTATTATGATGATTTTCTGTATCTGCAGCTAATTCCTCATTTGTTGTAATCAAGATAACATATTTTCCTAGAAATATACATGTTAATAAACATCTTACTAATTTAGTTGTTTTACCTCCACCAGTTAAGATAGGTAAAATTCCAGGACCATCTACATCAGGTATTTTACCTTCATCACTATCTTTTACTTTAGCAAAATAATCTTTATTGTAACTACTATCATCATTTTTTAATTTATCTGAATCAAAATTTATCAGATTAAAAATATAAGGTAATAAATATGCTCCAGCTAATGATTTGTCAAGTTTTTTTTCTTCTTCTATAACATTAGAACTATCTATTCCATTTTTCAAGATTTCTTGATTGATATTTCCAGTGAATTTATTATTTATTATTTCAGCTACTCTTATTATTTTTTTAGGTTTATCTTTTATCATATATCCCATTAATTGATCTGTTCCAGGTTCAATTTCTTCTTCTTTCAACTATTTATCAAGATTTTTTTCTTCAAGATTTTCATCACCTTTTCTTTTTAAAAAATTTTTTAAAAATTCATTGAGGAATTTAGGTGTAACTTTATTTTTCCATTATCAAAAATCACTTTTTGAGTTTCAGTGATTGATTTTAATATTTTTTGATATTCATTTGGATCTAGACCATCATTATCAAATTCATTATTAGGTTCATTGATTTTGTATCTAAAAGTATTTCGTTTATCTAATATTGCTTTTTTAAGATTATTTTGTTTTGCACTACATGGTAAAAAATTATCATTTAAGTTATCTATTTTTATTTTTTGATAATCTTCAAGTAAAGATTTAAAAGTAGTTTTATCATCATTAAGTATATCTTCGAGTATATCCAATGATGAATCTAATTCAGATTTTTTAACTTCTAAAACATTAATTTTTTTAAATTCACGATATTTTATACATTTATTTTTATTTGATAATTATCCCATCCATTATCAATTGCAATTTTGCATTGATCAATATTAAGACCAGAAAAAAACCATTTACTTTCATCAGTTTTAGAAATATTTTTTTCATTAAAGAATTTTTTCCATTCACTTTTTTTATACATTATTTTTATTTATGAATAATGATACAAGATAAACAAGATATTTATATATTTTCTTGTTCAAGTTCTAATACTTTTCTTCTATCCTCTCTCATTTTATGTAAAAATTTTTTACTATTTCTAGTATCGAGATAATTTTTATTTAATTCTTCAATATTACGATAGATACTATTGTAAAATTCATCTGTTAATAGATTTGAGTCTTTACAATCTTCTATAGCTGTCATTATTTCTAAATAAAATTCATTTTCTTTTTCTGTGATTTCTTTTATTAATTTTTCTCGTTTTTCAGTGTAATATTTATTTAATGATGATTTATCTCTATTATTAGATAGATATTCTTCATCAAAGGCATTGATATTTTTTTGATAAAATTATCTAAATTTTCAGGAGTCAAGAATCCATCGATATCTGTTTTGATTTCATCATATATTTCATTGTTTTCATTTATTTTTGTTATCTTTTCGATTATTAATGAAGATATGTTATTAATTTGTTTATCTGTTAGAATTTTATTTTTTGTTAAATCATTATTTATATCTGCTAATATATTCTTATTTTTTTCTGTTTTGATGTTGTTGATGTATTCATCATTGATTTTATTTCTGAACTCTAATAGTTTGTTTTTTCTTAATTCTTGTATTTTTTTGTTATTAGAAGGTGATAATTTTGAATCTTTAATTTTTTTATCCAAATCTTTATCATCAAGTAATTTTTCTGCATTATTTTTATTGATATTTTCTATATCTTTTTCTAATTCATCAACAAGAATATTTTTATTAGGATTAGATTGAAGTGCAGTTTTCTTGATTTCATCTATTTTATCATCAATACTTTTTTTGATTTTATCTTTTTGTGTGGGTGTTAATATTTGATCATAAGATAATTTATCTTTTAAAAGATTTAAATCATCTTCAGTATATAAATCATTGATATCACGAATGAATTCATTGTATTTATCAGATTCTTTGATTGATTTTAATTTTTCTCTAAATATTATTACGATATTATCTTTTTGTTCATCTGATAGTATTTTATCACTAATTAATATATCAGATATATCATCTAATTCTTTTTCAGTTTTTGATAATTTAATTTTATTTTTGAATTCATTAATTTTTTCAGTTATAAAGTTATTTAGTCTGTTTTTTCTCAAATCTTGTAATTTGTTGATCTTATCAGGTGATAATTTTGAATTTTTTATTTCTTCATCTAAATCCTCATCTTCTGATAATTTTTCTGCATTATTTTTATCGATATCTTCTATTTCTTTTTTTATTTTGTTGAATAAAATATCTTCAGAATCATCAGGTTTTTCAGGTTGTTTTAATGGAAGTTTTGGTTTAGGTATTTCAGGTTTAAGTTCAGGTTCTATAGGTTTACTATGTAATATTTCCAATCTTCAATTTTCAAATTTTTTTTTAGCATCATCTGATATATTTGATAATTTAATTAAAATCGTGATAGGACTATTATCTTCAATATAATTTTTACGTAATTCCTTTTCAAGTTCTAAATAATCTGAGAATATATTAGGAGATTTTAAAAAATAAAGTTGATTATTCTTTAAGAGAAGTGATATATCCAGTAATCTATCTATATATTGATTCATATTCATTTTTTCTTCTAATTTTATTAATCTGTTCATGTTTTCTATCCATTTATTTCCAATAAATTTTTTGTCATTATCAAATATTTTTAAATCATTCTAGAAAAAAGGATCATAGATACCACCTTTTAAAAAATTTTCAAATCTATTATTTGTTGAAAAATCTTCAATAACGAAATCAGCAGTACATGATTTTTTTAATTTATTTTTTTGGTTTGTTATATGATAATGTATTTCACTTATTTCATTAATACTGAGTTTAACCAATTTAATAAAATATTCATTTTTTAATAAAGAATTGTATAATTCATCAGTAGTTAATGTTTGACAATCGATTTCAGATTCGATTTTTTGGATTATTTCAGGTATGCATATATTTTTATGTTCTTGATTACATTTTATTAGATTCTCAATAAACATAGATCCAATCATTTTGTAAAAATTTTTATCTTTTGTTTTTGCATTTAACTCTTCAACATTTTTAAATATCCAATAAATATTAACAATATTTAAATTTGGATTATTTAGTAAATATCTCCACCATTCAAACCAATTTATTGCTAGGTTTTCTAAAGTTTCTAAATGATTTTTTTCTTAATCTATAATTTTTTCTTCACCTAATTCATTTATGATATTTTCATCTCTTAAAGAATTATATACAAATCCTTTATATATTAAGAAATTTGAATTTTTATTATTTTTTATGAATTTAGTAAAAAAAGATTCTTTGTTATGTATTCCTATTTTCATTTTTTTACATATATTATTTCGTATTATATGTAATTCAAGATTATATTTTTTAATTGTTCATGATCATTGATTATTTTTTCATATTTTCCTGCTTCGCAATAATCTATAATATTTTTTTGATCATTTTTTAACATTATTTTAAAATTATCATATGATATTTTTTCAATGAATATTTCATTTTTAATGTTTTGACTATCTACGTATTCACCATATTTGTTAACTCCATGAATATAAATTGGTGATAACATTAATTTATATTCTGAAAGGTAATAATCCCAAATAATATTGAAAAGTCTATTTAAATTATTTTTAGCTTCTGGGTATTGATAATTTGATAAATTTTTTGATTTGTATTCTTTGATTATTTTAGTATGATCATCATAAATTACATATTTATAACATGTTGATTCAATATTCTTCATAAAAATTATCAAGGTTATTATTATAATTAGGATCTTGATATGTATCATAATTATTATTTTGAATATTATTATTATTTGAATTATTTACAATTTTATAAAAATATTCAATATTGCCAATATTATTATTCGGATTTTCTATTGTATTAATATGTTTTTGTATGTAATTATAAGTATTTGATTTCACACATTGAAGAATGTTTTCATTGGTATTATATAGAATACATGTGTAAGTTTGAGAAGAAATATTTTGTATTAATAACAAGAATAAAAAATAAAAATACATTTTATTTAAATTCTAAAGTAAAAAAAGACATGTTTATATATTTAAATAGTTAAATTATTGAAAATGAGACCTATTTTTAAATGTAATAAATCAAAAAGAGTAATATCATCATTTCTTATGATTGATAGTAATAAATCAACTATTTCTAAAAAAATTCTTTATCTATCTTTTTAATTCTAAGATAATATGAATTATTTCTTTTTTTATGTATACTATGATGAATTATAGATTTCCAAGGTTTGATATAGAAACTTTCTTGATATTTTTTAAGATTAAATGATATTCTTTTTTCAAGATGATCAAATGTTTCATTATTTGTTTCAACTATTTTTTTATATCTATTCATTATTAATTTTATAGAATTTTTAATCGAATAATTAAATAAAATATGTATAGGTTTTAATTTGATACAATTTTTTTTTCTCTTATGAAAAACGATAGAAATATTATCATTTAATAATTTTGAATTTATATTAGAATTATTTATTATTTTTATTTTTTCCTGTAATAAATTAAGATTTTTATCAAATTCTTCTTTATTTTTTACAAAAAAAATATTTATATTTTTTAGTAATTTAATATATTTTTTGATTTTATCTTGATCATTTTCATTTTTAATATAAGAAATAAAATTTTCAATCAATTCATTTCCTATTTGTTTGATGTTATCATTTAATTCTTTAATCTGCCAAGGTCCTAATCTTGTATCATTTCGTATTTGATTGTATAAGTTACTACCAGATTGTAAATCAACAAGTTTTGTTTTTTCATTTATTTTTTTATTGTAATATGATAAAATATTTTTACCATCAAATAAAAAATCCATTTTTTTTTATACAATAAAAGAATTATATGTAATCTATTTATAGTTAAATTTTATGTTATGTAGCAGGAGAAGCTTGTTGACTAGGATCAAAAGAAATACTGAAAAGATTTTTACTATCATTACTACTACCAACATCAGGATTTTTCATAGCTTCTTTAACAGCTTCTACTAATTGTTGCAATGCTGTTCTACTTGCTTGTTTGAGATTTGCAGTACTATCCATGTTAGTTTCATAAGCCATGATAGGTATGATCTTATTAACAAGAAGAAAAGGTCTAGGATGTGTTGGAAATGAAGGTTCTTTTCTGAAGAATATTATATCATTATTATATTCTATATCTGGTAATCTTAGGCTATTTTCTATATTTTTTCTCATTGTATCAGGATCAAATGTTACAGTCAAAACCCAGATAACATTTGGTTGATATCTAACAATATAACTTTGTTCTCCTTTGGAATTAGTTACAGGTTCTTTATCACAACAGTAAATTATTAAATTTTTTTCTTTATCTATAGTTTTTAAACCATATGGCATTCCTTGTGATTCAGATTTTTGTTTTGTATTTACATGACTATGGTGAAGTTTTATACTAAAATCATACCATGATGGTTTATCAGATTTAATATTTTTTGATAATTCCTCTATGTTAACAGGTATATCACGAGCAAGTATAAATTCCCAGTTATCTTGGTTTATTCGTGATCTCATATTATCATCAGTATTATCAAATCTGGTTTACCTTTCTTAAAAATATCTCCAAGTTCGAGGTTATCTTTCATAAAAGCAAAATTTTCTTCAGTTTCTTTCATGTTAAGATCTCCTCTTTTTTTTCTATTTAAAAAACATAATGTTACTATAAAATTACCAGGTGTTCATATATATTTCTATTATTATCAAAGTCAATTGATACACCTTCTTTGCCAGTATTTAATACTATACTCATATCTATTTGAGTAAAAAAATCATGTAATCTCAATTTAAATGCTTTTGGAAGGTCATCAGATATTTTTTGACCAAATCTATTTAACATAATTAAAGAATTTGTTACGATATTTTTATCTGTATAAACAGTTTTACCATATTTTACTTCAGTACCATCGAATTTTTTATGAGTCATTTCTATTATTTCAGTACTAAAAGAACTATAATCATCTATAAATGATGCATCAGGATAAAGTTTAGAGGCAATAGTATCTAATAATATTTTTTCAGGTAGTTTTGGTTTTCTATCTTCAATAATATTTTCTTCAATATCACATAGAATATTACATGGTAAATCAGGAATATACACTTGAGTTGATTTATCACTAGCACTTTTTAAATTTTGATATATTACTGAATCATCAGGATTTTTATTAAAAAAAGTTAAAAAAAAATCATCAGAGTTGTTA
>CAJVPM010002255.1:0-10186 GCA_910592325.1 Scutellospora calospora | reverse complement strand
AAGTTTTAAACTGTTATCTTGTTTTTTTCCTTAGTTTCATTTGAGCTGCTGGAGTCTTGCTAGGCTATAGGGTTTTCTATACTTGCATATTCATATTGATCTAAGATAATTATATCTCTTTTTTTCCTTCTTGTTAGAACTTCTTCTAACTCTACCTTTACCTGTTCTTCTATTTTTTTCTTTGTATCTGTAATGATACTGTCTCTATTTTGACTATCTAGAGGTTGAGTAGTCTTGATTTCCTCTATATTATCTTCACGAATCAGTTTAGCTTGTTCATATTCTTCTTTCTTACTTTTTAGTTTTTTTTTAGCCTCCTCATAGCCTTTTTTACAGTTGAATATAAGAGTATACTATAAATTGCCTTGCTCGAATTTCTTGGATATTTTTTTGAGATAAGTATTTTTTATAATTAACTATCTTAAAGATTTTTCTCTATGACTTACATTATCTTCAAGTACTTTAATAGCAGCTACTTTTGCTTTTATATTTACTTTTCCTTCACATCTATCTTTACTTGATGTCTATATACTTTTCTCAAGAGAGGAATTAGACTCTACTAGTATCAGATCGTTTTCTGATTCTTCTATAATATCTGAGTAGAAATTTGTATTTGATCTAAAGATCTTTTTATCTTAGATTTCTTTAATATCTTCCATAAGGCTGCAATCTTCTTTACTTTTTTCACTTACTAGAAGTTAATTTTCTAGAAAAGCTTGTTCTTCTTCTGTAATATCACCTATCTTTGTAAAACTTGTTTGGTCTGCTATTTCTATATTTGATTTACTCTCTCTCTCTTGTATTATTAGTTCATCTCCTCTTACTACTATGTCTAGGATTTTTTTTTCTAATACTATCTTTACTTTATCAATTCCTTCTGTCATTACTGCTCTCTCTATTATTTTCTCTATTCTCTCGCCACTATTACTATATTACTATATATTTCTAAAATTCTGCAATCATTTTATCTATATGATCTTTAAAACCTATTACAGCATTACTTTCTTCAGCTATTATTTCTTTGCCATATTCTTTTGTAACTATTCTAACTAATTTTGTTGCTTTAGCTCTATTCTACATACTTCCTAGCTCTATACTCTATTTGTAAAGTAATCTCATCTTTTTTTATTAATTCTTTATAACTTTTCTTATTTACTAGTAAGCTATCTAGTTTTGGTCTTGCTATATTATTTTTACTATTAAGCATATGATACGTGACTTTACCTATAATATATTTTGTTTATTTTACTTTGTATATGTTTGTACTATATTAAGTGATCTGCATCTCAGAGTTTGTTTGATTTCCTAAATTTCTAAAAAAAAACTTTCAACATTTGTTCTAAGATCAAAAGTTCTTCTATATTTCTACTTTCTTTTAGCTTTTCTTCTGTTTTTCTATTTAACTATATGTATTTTTCTTTTTTGCTTTCTTTTATTTAGTAGCTTAAATACTCGTTCTTAGTAAAAATTTTGTGTTTTCTTTGTTTTTCTTTCTGCTCCAAATTTGGTCAGAGTGATTGATAGAGAGAGTGTTGCTTTTGTTAATTATTATATTATTATATTATCATATATATTTAGATTTATTTATTATTATTTTTTTAATAACTTATTAGCTAAAAATAGATTTATATTATACTATTAGATTCAGCTCAATTAGACCTTTTCAATAAGCTATAATTTATATCTATAAAACTTTTAGTTTTTGAGTTAGCTTAGAAATAACTATAATTAGTTTATAGTTCTTATAGTTTTTACAATTCTTATAGTTCTTATAGTTCTTACAGTTCTTATAGTTCTTACAATTTTTACAGTACTTATAATTCTTATAGTTCTTATAGTTTTTATAGTTTTTATTTTTAATTGTAAAAAGCTATATAAACTCTTTTTTTTTTCTTATAAATTAGTTCTAACTAGTTTTAACAAGTTCTGATAACTTTTTAGTTAGTACTCAATAAATTCTGTAGCTTCTCATAGTTCTAATAAAGTCTATAGTCAAAAATACAATATTCAATACTAAGTTCTTTATTAGTTTTTTTAATAAATATAATCTTTGCTTTTTTATAAACTTTGTATAATAAACTACTACAGTAATATATTATTCTATTTTGATATTATTAGAAGTTTCTCTTCTATTTCTGATATTACTTGTATTATATTAAAAAAGCTACTATTTATAATACTATATTATATATTATTATAGAAATGTAGTCTAAGCTTTCTTGTACACTAACTATAATAAAAACATAGCTATCTAGAGACTTTAAGAAGTAGTGTCAAAGAGGAAGGTATAATTCTTGTATTATTAAAGAATCATACTTATTTCTAAAGAGGCAGTTCATTTATAATTGATATATTTTATTAAAGATAGATATATTTAAGGTAAGATACATAAGTAGTTATACTCTATAACTATAGAAAAAAGGAAATGAGCTTTATCTATTATTAGAGAAGGAGATTTAGGAGAATCTAAATTGAATTGATTTTTATTATTAAACTTGAGAAGAAAACTACTTGTATTTATATCTTTTAGTAAAGTTTTGTAAAAGAGTCACCAAAGAGTTATCTAAGAGTCATCTAGACATTATCTAAGTATTCATGCAAGCATCACTTAGGTATCACTTAAGCATCACTATAAATAAATTAGCACAGTAAGTAGCATAGTATTTAGCATAGTAATTATTATATTACATTAGCTATTACTTGAGTTTTCTTTGTATTTACATAATAACTTTGGATGAAATTTATATTATCATATAGTTGTAGTTCTTATCTAGAAAGTTACTTAGAACTATTTTTCGATCTAAATATTTCTTGAGGTACTTCACTTAGAGGTAAATGTTTTCTATAAATATCTATACTATAAAATATCTATACTATTGCAAGTATTGGCTTTCTTATTACAATATAAGTAATATAAGATACGGAAGAGAGGCTCTCAACAGTGTCTAAGTAGAATATTACTTCACTATAGCAGTTCATTATAAAGTTAATAAAAGAGCAAAGATTATACTTTATTTGAAATACAATATCGATAATACAAGACTATCTATTAGTTTCTGTGCTAAGAAAATTCTAATATTAAGGAGATTGTAGAGGTCAAATCTAATCTGAGGCAAGAGAAAAAGATAGGGTTTATATATCTTTTTAGAAAAGTAAAAAAAGTAAAAAAAGTAAGAAATATAAGAATAGTAATTTATCTGAATATTGCTTTTAGAATAACTCAATAACTATATATCTGTTTCTTATAATTTATAGCTCGTTCAAAAGATCTCATTGAGCTGAATCTAATGGTTTAATTTAAAACTAACTTTAACTATTAAGTTTATTGAGAAATTGATAAATACATTTAAGAAATTAACTAAATAAATTAAATAACTCAAACTCATTTTATAATATTTCCATCCTCTTTAAATATAAGTATTGCAAATTTTAACTATATCTAAGAGATCTATAAAATCTTTATTACTTAGTTCATTCAAGTTACTGAAAGTGATCTTAGTAGTGGAGTAGAGTTGCAGTAATCTATATACTTGAAAAATCTTGTAGACTCATTTACTATATTTCTATGTTCTAGTTACTTGTAGAGATCTTAGAGACTTCTGTAAAGTATTTCAAGTATACTTTATTCTTTTTCTATTTTCTGTTATACTTTCTCATAGTTGTCCTAAATAGTAGCATACTTCAAGAGTTTTGATTAATTGGCTTTATTGTTTTCCTCTATTTTCTTCTTTTAATCAAAAGATTATTTCTTGAAGTTTTTCTTCATAGGTAGTTTTAATTAAAAGATCTATTCTTGTAAAAACTTTATCTTGTTCTGTCATTAAGTCATTGATAAATTCAGTGAGAGGGCTATTTGAAGAAGAGGAAGTTTCTTCTTGATCTGATTCTTGAAAAAGTAATTCTTCAGTAGTTTCTTCATTCAATTCTTCTTGTTATAAGAGCATAGTTGTTTTTTCTGTTTCTAGAAGTTCATCTAGATTTATACTAGAAAAAAAGCTTTCAAATATCTCAGATTCATTTTTTATTATTTGAGTCAAAATTTCTGTTTCTGTTGGTATTGTTATAGTTAAGAAAATATCTGTTTCATTCATTACAGAAACTTGATTTTCTGTAAGAACTAAACTATGATTTGTTGTGAGGAAATCTTGATTCCAAATAGTTAGAAATTAATTTAAAGCATTTAAGGTTCAGGATTGCAATTGTTGAGTGTTTTGGGTATTTATTTTTGAGGTATTAATTAAAAGTAACTATTTTTAGAAATTTTTAATTTAAGGAAAATTGTTAGGGTAAGGTCTATATTTATAAGTTTTGATGTTATATGAGAGGTAAATTCAAAATTTTTCATAAATTTGGCATATGGGTTCTACTAGGTTTTGAAAAATTTTCTCTGAAAATCTTATTTGTCTATTACTATTACTGATTACCAATTTTGTTTATCATAATATTTAGCTAATCTGTCACTATTATAATACTTTAATAGTATTTTTTCTTCTAAGTTTTAGAGTTTATAAACTCTGTTGTTTAACTTTGATTTAACTATAAAGAGTTTATTTCTTTTATCTTTGAATTTAGCTGATCTAGAATTTTCTAAGTCTTTTCTTTGTACTCAAACTTTGTTTCCAATTTCAAATTCTTCTTTCCAAATATTCATATTGAATCTAACTTTCTGTTTTTTTTGAGATTTCTCTGTATTTTTGCAAGCTTCATTATGTTAATAAGGAAGTTCATCTATTAACTCAAATACTCGTTACAATATACTATCTTCTAAAGTTATTTCTTTGTTTGTATTTATGTTTTCTACAGGGATGAGTGCTTCAATTAGCATTTTAGCCTATCATCCATAGGTCAATTCAAAGAGAGTATATTTTGTAGTAGAATATTTTTTTGTTTTATATGCAAATAAGACAGCAGATATATATATATCCTAGTCTTTATCTTGTTCTTTTACTTTTGCAAAAGAGTTGCAAAGTATTCTATTCAATCTTTCTACCATTCTATTTGTCTAAGGATGATAAGAAGAAGAAAATGTGTGCTTAATCAAAAACTTTTTAGGATGATAAGAAGAAGAAAATGTATGCTTAATCAAAAACTTTTTATAAAGTATTTTGACTATATTACTAGCAAAATTCTTTCCATTATCTGAGAGTATTACTTGAGATACTCTATGTCTACAAACTATGTCTTTAAAAATAAAATTTGCAAAAGTTTCTGTACTGTATCTGATACTGCTTTAGCTTCTGGCCATCTTGTTAAATAGTCAGTAGCAATAATAATATAGTAATTGTTTTGTTTAGTTATCGAGAGAGGTCTAACTAAATCAATTCTAATTCTCTCAAAAGCTTGTCCTATTTGAATAGGGTGAAGAGATTCTTTTCTTTTAGTCTTCTCTTGTTGTTGGCATACTTCATATGCTTGGACATAATTTTTAATATCCTTATACATTTGGTTCCAATAGTATAAGTTTGCTATTTTGTAGTACATAGCATCGATTTCTAAGTGTCTAGCTGTTGGGTACTATATATCATATAGAGAATAGGTTCTACTTCTATCTATCTAATTACTCAGATTAATTTATTTGAGTATCTTCGATTTTTCTTATATAATATTCTGTTTCTAACTTCATAAAATCTGAATTGTTTAATTAATATCCATTTTTCAAAGTCTGTTAAATCAAGAGAAAATTAATCTGTTTCTAAGTATTCTAAGAGATTTTGGTAGTAGTCTAAATTCATTTCTTTAGAGTTATAGAAGAATATGTCTGAGTCTTTAATCTAGAAAGTGCATCAACATTAAAATGTTTTTGTCCTGGTTTGTGAATCACAGTAAAGTGATAAGGTTGTAATTTTATCATTTATCTTCCTAATTGTCCTTTTGGTTAGAAGATTTTAACTATTGAAGGGCTGAATAGTCAGTGACTAAAGTGAAATGATTTGTTCTGAAATACTTATGAAAATATTCTATTGTTCATACTATAGCAGTGTATTCTAATTCTGTTACTCCATAGTTAACTTCTTCTTTCTTGAGACTTTTACTTGTATAGGTAATAAGATGTTCTTTTCTATCATCTGCAACTTGACTTAAAGTTACTCCAAATCCATTATAAGAGGCATCTGTTAAGAGGATAAATTCTGATTTATAATTTGAATAGATTAGAATAAGGGCTATGACTAATTTTTGTTTGAGTTTATCAAAAGCTTCTTGTTATTGTTAGTTTCATTCATATTTAGTGTCTAGATATAATAGTTGATTTAGAGATTAGACTATAGAAGAAAATCCTTGTATGAATTTTCTGTAATATCTAGCAAGTTCTAAAAATGATCAGAGTTGAGTTATATTTGTAGGAGAGAGGATATTTTGTACTGCTATAATCTTTTCTGAGTCTGGTGAGATTCCTTTTGCTTCTATAATATGTTCTAAGAAAGGTAATCACTTCATCCAAAAAGTATATTTTTCTAAGTTAAGCTTGAGTCCTGCTTTTCTAATTCTAGTAAATACTTCATGTAGATGTTGAATATAATCTTTGAATGTTCTGGAGAATATATTCATATCATCCAAATAAACAACAACATACTTATAGGCTATGCCTTAGTAAATCTGATTCATAAGATATTAAAAAGTTGCAAGTATATTGCACAATCCAAATAGCATTACATTAAACTCATAAGTACTATATTTAGTAATAAATACTGTTTTCTCTCTGTCTGCAGAGTGCATCATTACTTGCTAATATTCACTCATAAGATCAAGAGTAGAAAAATATGTAGCTCCTGCAAGTGATCTAAAAGTTCATCTATATAAAGAAGGAGATAAGAGTTCTTCTTAGTTATTGCATTAAGCTTTCTATAGTCTACACAAAATCTTTTCTTTCTATTTTTCTTCATAACTAATATAACTAGAGATGCCTATAGGCTAGTTGACTCTCTAATTAGATTATTATTGAGCATCTATTATATTTCTTCATTAATAAAGGCTTGTTCAGTAATAGATACTAAATGAGATTGAGAACTTATTAGAAGTACATCTTTAGTATATATTTTGTGAGTTACTAGATTAGTTTTTTCTAGTTGAGTAATATCTTTTGCAAAGAGGTTTGCAAATTCTCAAAGTAATTGTTTAAATTTTGTTTCTTGATCTAAGGTTAACATTTCTGTTTTTGGAGCTATTTCTTGAGAGAGTGTATATATTTCTTTCTTTTGTAAATTATTGTTTAGAGCTGATTCTAAGGCTTCAAGTTCTAAGAGAAGCTTATTTGAGTTACTAAGTAGTTTTTTATCTTGCTTAGGATGATTTAAAAATTTAAAGAGAAGATTGAAGTAGTAGACTATTTACTATCTACTTGTAAAAATTGTTCTTGATATAAATTTCCTATTTGTTGATGGAATCTTTCAAAACTATTAACTTTGTGCTAGAGGATTTCAATAGTCTGAATCTGGTGTTCAAAGGTCTTGGCTTGGGCTTGGAGAAGAGCAATAATCTAGGCCTATTGTTCAACCTGTTGTTGTAGTAATTCAATAAGTTTACTTTAGTTAAGATCAGGTTGAACTTGGAGTTGACTAGGTAATTCAGGTTGAGTGAAGAAGTCTTCAGATAGAGTTTCTGCTTCAAATTCTAGTTGAGGTTTAGGATTTAATTCTTCATGATATTCTTAGCAATATTCTTCATATTTTTCAAGCTCTGCTTTCTGCTTAAGTATAAAGCAACTTTTACATAAAGCTACTTTGTTTTGAAGTTCTTTTAGAGGTTTTCTATTGCTTTGTAACAATCAAATTCAAGATGAGATTGGTCAAAGATCTTGTAGGATTTGATCTAAAATTTCTTGTTCTGTTTCTAAGAGAGTTATATGAAGTGCTCTTATGATAAGGCTAATATCATTATCTGAGTAGTTCTGATTAGACTAATCATTCATTTGGAGTTCTAAGGCTTCCAAAATATCTTGTTGGCTTTCATCTAATTGGATTTTAGCAAGGTGAAAGATTCTACTCTGATTAAGATTATATGTATATCTTGCATTTCTAGTAGATTTAGTGTAGTAGTGTATTTGGGTCCATAGATTATAGTTAGAGTTTTATTCTACAGTACTGGACAGCAAGAAACATCTACTTTTTATATATAAAATACAAAAATACTTATAACTTATAAACAAATAACTTTAAAAAAAATCTGTCTTACAAATTTGTTGTTTTTAATCTAAGCTACGATTTTGTTAAAATAGATTTTATTTTTTATTATAAATTTAAAGCTTAAAGCTTATATAAAATATACTTTATAATTTATATTAGTTTTTTTCTTAAAATAAAATAATAAATAAGATTATCTAAGTATAAAAAAAAAAAAGTATTTTAATTATTTGTAATTAAAAAGATTTAGATTTAGATTAAATATATAAAATATCAGATTTAAAAAAATTAATTATTTTTTTTTTTAAATTTAGCAGTTATACTATGATTTTATTTAGATTTGTTTTTCATTTAAAAACAATATTATTTAGCTATATATTATCTAGAGAATTACTATTTGTATATGGGGTGTTTGTATACAAGATAATACAAAAGTATCAGAAAGCCAATTAAAATTTAAGATCAGATGTAACATGCAAATCTTTTTTTGTATAATGAAAACAAAGAATTTTTTGAAAAAATACACTATCTCAAAATTTCGACTATGAAACCACTTTTAGAGCTCTAATTAAAAAAATTCCTTGCTAAATTTTATATATATTAATACTTTTGCTAAAATCTCAGGCTTCGCTCTAACCCTAAAGTATATAAAAAATGTTTTTTTTATAAAAAATTATTATAAAAAATTAAACCTGTGTTTCAAACACCCTGTGTATAGTTAGTTTTTTTCTATTATCTAATATCTAATTTTTTAAGCTTTAACTCATCTGGTTATCATATTGATATCTATATGCGATCTGTTATAGTAACCTTTGTTCTATACTCAAGTAGTTTATAATTTATAAACTACAAATTAGTATAGGAAAGATACTACAGCCTATTTAGAAAAATTAATTATTATATTATTAAAATTATATAGTTTTTTTTTTATTTTATTTTTAAGATAGCTTACATTGCTAAACAAATTTTATTAGTTTGATATATGAAGTTTCATATAAAATTCCTTTACAGTTTGTAATTATATAAAGAGTATATAACAAGTTATATATACAACTTTAGTCATTATCTAATTTAAGTAATTCACTGTACAGGCAATAGACTACTTGATTAGTTCTACACTATGCTACTATACCTGTAACCCATCTGTGAGTTACTTATTTAAACACTCTATTCAACTAACTCATACTATTACAAACTAATATCATTATAATATCTAACTACTTAAACTAGCTAGCTTATTACAAATCTATTTACTGACTTTAGCTTAGATTTTCTCAAGATATTTATCACTTAATATATTGTGAGTATACAAAGCTTTAGTTAATCTCAAAGTATACCTACTAGAGTAGTTTGTACTCATTTCATGAATTTATCTAGCTTAGACCCTTGTAGATATTTGTATAATACCAGTTTTTACTATAGCTCTTTACTAGTTTTCTGTTTGCTAATCTCTTCAGATATTTCATAAAATAGATCTTCCTAATTCAGTTAGCTGCCAAGCCAAGTTAGTATTGCCAATTCTCTTTGTGAAACAAACTTATTCATATCTCACTTGATTTATATTTTCAGAGTAACAGTTTCTTTTCTAGATCAAGTGTTAGCTAGTATGACTATTAAAGCTATACTACTTTACTAACTTGAGATTTTTACTATGCAGATCTTCAGCTTATAGATTTTATCAAGATTTATTCATGTAATATTATATTTCTTTAAATATTTCATTATATTTTTAATATCTGAATAATATTAGTACAATGTGATTTACAGAGTTATAACTTCAAAAATGAATAGGGTTTACTATAAATTAGATACAAAGATCTGAGTAATTATTTAAATTCATTGGCAATAGGATTTGAACTCCAGACCTCTTGCATAGTAATCAGCAACTTAACTACTATATTAAGATAACCAGACCTTTTAAAAAATTATATAGTTATAAAGTATTATTAAGAATATTTAGTGTTATAGAATAGATTTTAGCTTAATTTACAGTATATTTTTATTAGTTATATTTATTAGTATTTTAGTATTATTTTTTATATTTGTATTATTTTAGTATAGATATTTTA
>CAJVPM010002254.1:0-10187 GCA_910592325.1 Scutellospora calospora | reverse complement strand
ACAGTAGGGACTATCAATGTATATCCTGTATGCAATTCTAATAAAATTCCTTCGGCAATGTAAGCCGCCTTAATAACAAAAAAAAAAAAAAAACAGTCAAAATGATCTACGGAGAGAGTGTGTGTATAGCTTGTATCGTTTATTAGTTTATTATTACAGAACTATCACATAAATAGTTTTCTAAAGTTTTACAGTTATATGATGAGTGTATAACAAACTACATGTACAACTTTAGTCATTGTCTAATTTAAGTAGTCTGCTATATAGATGATTGACTATCTGTTAGTTCTATACTATGCTGCTATACTTGCAACCTACTTGTGAGTTATCTATTTAAACACTCTGATCATTAACCCTTTCCTCTATCCCAAACTAACGTTACTACTATGACCAACTACTTAAGCCAGCTGGTTCATTCACAGATCTATTCTTTGCATAGCTTAGATTTTCTCAGAATATGTATACCTAACATATTGTAAGCTGCAGAGCTCCAGTTAATTTCAGAAGTATACCTACTAGAGTGGTCTATACCTATTTTATAAATTCACCTAGCTTAGACCCTTGTAGATATTTATACAACCTAGTTCCTACTGTAGCTCTCTACTAGTTTTCTGTATCTATCTTTTTAGATGTTTTATGAGGCAGATCCTTCTAATTCAGTTAGCTACCAAGCTAAGTTGGTGTTACTGATCCTCTTTGTAGAACAGATTTATGTATATCTGACTCAATCTGCATCTTTTAACGATAGTTTCCTTTCTGGATCAAGCATTAGCTAGTATGACTGTCGAAAGCTATACTACTTTACCAACTCTGAATTTCTACCATGCAGGTCCCTGTCTGTAGATCTTATCAAGATTTATTCATATAATATTATGTACTTCACATACTTCCAATATCTAAATAATATTAGTACAATGTAATTTACAGGGTTACAACTCCAGAAACGAACAGAGTTTACTGTAAGTTAAGTACAAAGGTTCAGGTAATTATTCAAATTCGTCGATAGTAGAATTTGAACTCCAACCTCTTGTATAGCAGTCTAACAACCTAACCACTACACTAAGATCACCAGACTATATGAAAATTATATTTTCATTACTCTGAATATAAACTGATAATAATCATTTTGTCAATATATTTATATACAACATATTTATATATATATTCATATACAACATATTCCTATACTATGTATTTATTGTTGTTATATTAAAAATTATTTATGTTATAATTAGAGTTAAAATTTAAAAAATTCAAAAAAAAATTTAAAAAAAAAAAATTCAAAAATTAGTAAAAAAAAAATATTTGAAAAAAAATTGTAAAAGAATTTCAAAAAAAAAAAAAAAATTAAAAGACATACTGTAGAATAAAAAGAATACATTCTAAAATTTCACAGGATGCAGATGATTTGTAGAATTTTGATCTTACTTAAAACTTATAGTTCTATATATTTAAAAGATGTACTTTTTGTAGCTAGTCTATTTTTTATATTGACGTAATAAAAAAAAAAGAAAAAAAAATTTTAAAAAAAAAAAAAAAATTTATAAAGCTTGTTATTTTACGTTATATCTAATTGATTAATTCCAAGTATTAATATCATTTTCTTCTTTAAAATAATTATACTCTAGACTATTTTCATTATTTTTTAGAGTTAATTCTAGAGTTAATTAAATACTTTTACTTTCTTTTTCAATGCCAACTCTTTTATTTTTCTCACCTAATACTTTTTTAAAATCAAAAATTGTATTATTTTTGAACTTGTCTATTTCTGTAGATATTTTACAATATTTGAAAGAATATTATATTATCACAGAATCAATATTATCTTATACTTCTTTGATCTATGTGATTACAAGCAAGTATAATAGTCATTTGATTTTACTAGTTAGTATGTATTTTTTGATAAATTCATTCATTCAATGATTATAGAAATAGCAAACTTGTAATAAAAAAATAAAAAATAGAAAATTAATAAAAAAAATTTTTTTTATATCAATGTTAAAATTGTTATACAAAGATCTTTTAATTAGGTAAACTTGTTTTTACTAGCTAATTAAAATTAGATTATAGCATAACCAAAATTTTGAGTATTGTTTTTAATATATAAGTATGTCAATAGAAATCAAGCAAATTTTTTCTAAGTAAATTTTTTAAACTTAAACTACAATAACTTAACAAAAATTTAATCAAATTTTATAAAAAATTTTTTAAATTAATTCTACAAATTTGTAGAATTCATTTAAAAAAAATTTTTATAAAATTTGATTAAATTTTTGTCAAGTTATTGTAGTTTAAGTTTAAAAAATTTACTTAGAAAAAATTTGCTTAATTTCTATTGACATACTTTTATATAATGCTAACTTTTGCTTTAAATATTTTATTCAATGATACATTC
Organism: Scutellospora calospora; assembly: GCA_910592325.1. NCBI lineage: Eukaryota > Fungi > Glomeromycota > Glomeromycetes > Diversisporales > Gigasporaceae > Scutellospora > Scutellospora calospora. The sequence continues at coordinate 7,792 of CAJVPM010002254.1, read as the reverse complement.
AATAGTTGTAGATATGAGATTAGTTTAGATAGAATTAAAGCTATATTTGTATTTCACTTATGAAAATGATATTTTATAGAATCAGTTCTATATGCAGTAAATGTATTCAAAACAAGAAGTAATACAAATTAGAACCAAAGTTGGCTCACTGACACCACATATTCTCCACTTATCAAATCATTTTATCTTCATCTATCTAGTTACTTGAATTTGTATGAACATATATACTATCAAGAAACTTTTCTCATAATATATTAACTAACTTAAAAATAATAAAAGAAGGAAGTTTAGTACTATTCACAAGACATGCAAGAGTTACAGTAAAATTTGTATGTTCATAACTTATTGTAAGAATTAAGATAGTTCATGTTTTACATTTTTCAACAGTAGTTTGATTTGACATGTTAAATGCTATAGAAGTTTCATTCATGTTGTCAATTAAATTTAGAGGATAGTTATATTCAGTTCACTAATAAGAGTAAATAATAAAAAACTTTGTTGTTGTTCTTGATAATTCTCTGGTAACTTTTATGCTGTTGTAGTATGTCTGTAATATACTAATGTATAACAAGATATAAATTCATCTATCTACTTATATGAAAATTGATATTTATAAATATCAGAATACAAAGCATAATATTCTTGTTTAGCAGCTAAACTGCAAGCTTTAGCATTGATCATATATCTAGTAACTATTTTTAACTGCTTTCGTAATTTATAAAACTATTCTAAAAGTTCTTCTTCAAGTTGTAGATACTTTGATCATACATTAGTATTAAATCATTGAATGTATAGAGCTGCATATATTAATTTTTTTTTTATTTTTCTAGTCTTGAACTTGCTTTGGCTCAATTTCGAATTTATTAGCTATTGCACAAATACTATACTCACTTTTTTGATAAAATACAACTATCAATTTTTTATGAATATTTCACTATTTGTACTTTTTTTACGTACTTGTTACTCATCATATATTAAAATTTCCTTTTGGTATTTTTAGACACTAAAATTTTTTTTTTTTTTAGATTAAAATTTTTGCATTTTTTATAAGATCACAAAGTAGATGTAGGAGTATAAATACCTAACTATTACACAAATTAATCAGAGAAAACATTATAAGGTAATTTATTCTACTCATTATGATCCTAAACTTTCAATAAAAATATCTTTAATTCTAATACAGTATTCAATCACAAGTATTTTTTTCACTATATATAAGCAATTTGAAATAGTTTTTCTATCTTTTTTTTTTTTTTTTTTTTTTTTTTTTAATTATTTTTTCATTATATGGTAGTATGCTAAAAATATAGCTTTTAATAAAAAAATTATTACAGTATTTAGTCTGCTAAAATAGTTTTTCTTAGTTTCGAAATTAATTTTCTTATTTGCTAAAATTATTGTCAAAATTATTTGAACTCTTTTATTAAAATACATTAAATAGTATAGTTATTTTATAGGATTTCATATAAAAAATATAACAATACTGAAATATTTGCTGAAATTACTTTTTTTCAAAAACTATTTAGATACATATCTATAGTAACAGGTTCTTCTCTAATTAGTAAATATATTGCTTTAATACCCTAACAGTTCAAGAAAGTTTATTACTACATTTCTTAAAAGTTTTACTAGTATATTAAACTAATTAAAAAAAACTATTCAATATATCTATAAAAAAGTTCATTGAGTTTATCGTAGAATTTATTTAATAATTTATAAGAGTATAATTTATAAGAGCATATTAATAGTTTGTATAATATATCGATATATAGTATCTAATATGATTACTTTATACAAAACCTTCTATATATAATACTCTCTCATATATTGTATCTCTAATAAATAGTACTCAGCTCTTTACATAATACTCCCAGGTACTATTCAATTTTAAAAATTGAGTTCTTAAAAAAGACCTCAGATACTTTATGCAGTAGTCAACAGTAGTTAGAAAAAACTTTTAGTATATAGATATTTTTTAAAACTTAAAGAATATATTAACAAGCTTATTTGTTATCTACTATTTAAACCTTCTTTTAAGTTTTTATTAATAAAAAAATATTTTTACTAAAATTTTTAATATAAAAACTTTATTATCTGCTAGTTATTTTATAATAACTTTTAGTTTGCATATTAAATATATAAGAAATTCTTTATAGTTAGATAGTTAAAATCAAGTTAACTTTTTAAAACTGTTCTTTATTAAAAGCTTCTTTATCAAACTTTGAAATTTTTTTTTGTTTTTTGCTTATTCAAATTTTGAAATAAAGAATTATCTTAAAGAATTAGTTGAATATATCTAACTATATCAAATTAATTTAGTAAATTATTTATCTGATAAAAATAATATATAACTTATTTTTTTTTTATTTTTAAAAAAACTTCTTTGACTAATTGAATTTTATTAATTTAATATATATAAAATTTTAGACTACATATATTTTAATCTTCTGAACAACTTTATTTAATGCATCAATATAGTAAAATTTTGACTTCACTATGTAGAAAACGATTTATTATTTTAAATTCGAAAAAAATAGTGTATTTTATTATTTAATATTTGTCTTATTTTTGATATTTTTTATGTTATCATATAAAAATACTATATTTTTAAAACAATATATCTCAAAAAGTTATTAGTTTTTTAAAAAAATAAGGCCAAGTTATAGTAAATGATTTTAGCTACAAAACAACGGCTTCTTTTTTTTGATATTGTTTTTAAATCAAAAGATATTAGATTGTGTAGACTTTAAATATCGCGCATTGTAGCATAGTATTTTTAAATAAAATCAATCTAGTTATAACTATGCGTAAAAAAAGCCATCATTTAACACAACACCTATCAAAAAGTAAAATGGTTTTAAAACCAAAACACGTGATATTAGACAATTGATATTTTTTATAAAAATATTTTTTTTTAATTGCTGTTTATTGGTGTTGTAGTACCATTAGTGTTTGTGTTAGTTGAACTACTATTATTATTGACTGTAATAACCTCACGAGATAATGAGTTTATTTTGCCATTTGTAATCGCAGAATTAGAGTTCGGAGTTGATGTTGTGGAGGTCAATGATAAAGGGATAGGAGTTGATACGGGTGACGCACTATTATTGTCTGATGATGAAGTACTGTTGACAATTGTAGCGCTATTGGTAATTGTCGGAGTTCCAATCGTCAAATTTGCTACGTTTGGTGTGGATATACCACTTCCAAGACCGTAAAGATAACCCCTTACATAATTTATCAATAGAATCCGGAGAAAAAAAACAAAAATTGGTGAAAATCATAAAATAAAACAAAGTTAGTGAGAATTATCAAATAAAAAAGAAATGCAATTGTAATTAATAATAAAATTTTACGTACAGGTATTTTTGGTCATCAATCTTATCATCAAAAAACGTTTGACGCATCTTAAAAAATGTAGTCGCTGTCAAAAGACTGTCACTACCAGCTTGATGTTGAGGGCCAATTCGAGAAACCTAATTAAAACAAAAAATTGAATTAAAAAACTCGAAACAAAAATATATTAAGGATAACCTACCTGTAAATCATCGGCAATATCTTGCAATCCGCCTTTCAAATTCTTGATACTCTTCATGAGGTACTTTATATCATATATACATGGAAAATATGTTCTTAACTGATCAAAAAATTTCGATTCTTCGGCAGGTAGAGGAGAACACGTGAGTACTTTTAACAAGTATCCAAAATCGTAGCCGCTACAGTCAATTTTATATCACCACAAATTATTACCGATGGAAAAAAAAAACAACGAAAATGGTCGAAGGGTAAATTAAACCTCAAAAAAAAAAAAAAAAGTACATTGTGTTTCAAACCTTTTAAGCTAGCATAAACTACATTTATAGAAACTCACCTATGAAAAGATATCCATTTGACATCATCCAGTAATACGAATCCTGAACTGATCAACAATTCACCAAACTGTTCTACGTCTATGCCATAATCTTCATGCCTTTTGAAATCGATACCAGACTTTGTCAATAAATCAATGGAATCTTGAGCATACATGTCGTCCCTAATGTAAATAATGGAAAGAAAAATATGAAATCCGTTGGTCTTAAAAAAGGGCACAAACCCATATTTCAAAAGAAACAACTTAAAAAAAAAATACTAACGCCAAGTTGAATCTAAAATTGAATTGCCATGTACAAATGTCTTGTGGTAAACAACCGTTCTCATCTGCGAATGTGATTCCTAACTGGATAATTTTTAACAAGTCTACATTGCATCTGAGCGTTTGATAATGGTAATCTGAGCTCGTTCGAAAGTTGCCGATCGGCCTGGCCACAACTCCTGGGAATTCCGTATCCTAATGGGCAAAAATTCAAAGTTTCAACCCAATCGATTCATTGCGCGTTCGCTTTGAACAAGTAGACAATATGAGATCGCGTGGGGTTAACCACACGAAAAATTAAATAAAGTGTTTAAAATGCGTGAAAAACCTTGTACCATCGCAAGGTAAGGGTACTGTTCCACTAGATCACGAAGAACAGCCATTTCCTCCTCTAGATTCTCGGCCCATACTTCTTTTATATACTTGCTTTCGTTACTAGCTGGCATGTTTGTAACCGTAAACAGGTATTTTGAGGTGGAATAGTGAACGAGAGCCACGAAGGACAGACAGAGGCCACTAAACAAGCCAAATTACTAAAGAAAGAGAACAAATAAAACTAGCAAGCCTGTGCAGTATAACTGTATCAAGGTGTAATCTATAACAAGTATGACTGTAAAGTAAGTAAAACTGGAGGTATTGAGTTGTGTAAATATAGTGGAAGGAAACGCGACACCACACAGAAGTCAATTCAATATAGCAGATAGTGAGAGACTGACTTTTAGTTTAAAGCCCCAATGAATATAATTTATTAATTTTTACGTATTAGTTTATTTTGTGATCATCTAGTGCATGCCAGAGTTCGTATAACGTTGTACAACCAATTAATGGTAATTTCTAGGACTTAGTACCGTAAATTGCCGTATAAAAGACCCGGGTCTCTTACATTCCACCAAAAAATTAATTAGTAAAAATGGGGGGATCTGATATCTGGGGGTCTTTTATACGACAATTTACGGTACTAGTTAAAATGGCAATTGTCATTGGTCAGAATTATAATACGGCTTCAGGAGGTATAAATAGAACCATTGACACCATTAACTTATTGGCTCGCTTATTTCAAGAATATATATACTTTTTTTTCAAGTGCAAAAATGGTTATTCCTTTATTATATTTCGTGAATATTTCTCGTTTTTGGTCACTGAAATTTTTTTTCTTTTAATTATGATAGTCGGCATTATTTAATTTCCAGAGTCTCTTACTCGTAATCTTACTAGCTATATGTACTTGTACTTTCGTAAAAGCACAAGCCCCAGCATTATTGGATAAAAATAAAACTGGGTACTTGATTTAATCAATTCTTTGCATTGAAAGCATACATCTTATTAATTTGTCATTTTATATTTACAGCATTTTAGGCTTGTTTTGGAAGGCTGCGAGAATTGGTCTGTTTATAATTTTCTGTTTCTATTTTATTTAAGCCTATGTTCTTAAACTGATTCTCTTTTGATTTCATAGGTGAACGCTTGAGTCCATATGTCTCTTTAGCATGTATAGCCATGGCCATAAGCATTATTCTAAAGTAATTTACATATTACAATTGATTCTTTATATCGAACCTTACCTATAACGAAATAACATGTTTATTTTACACTGACTTATATAATAAATTTGGGGTTTAATTTTTTGGTGCACCTGCATCACGGTGCACCCCTTATCACGTGATGAAATTGCGCAACATAATAAAAACTATAACAAGTATAGGACATTTTCTTTAAAGTGATTTCTATAATAGAAATTATAATAAAAACATATGAATTGAGCTAAAGATTCTTTTTAACTTAACTAAATAATTTAAAATTAAATTTTGCAATTATATAGAAAAAAAAAAAATTTAGCTTAAACTAAATTAAAATTTTGTTAATTTTATATAATTTAAAGATATAACTTTGTGAAAAATAAATGTTTTTTGATTTTAAAGCAATTATTATATATAAAATTATATTTTAAACAATTTTATTTAAAAGATAAAAGCAAATTAACTTAATAAAAAAATAAGTTAGTTATATATTAAATTTAAAAATTTTTGTTTATATATATATATAATTTTTTTTTACTAAGTTAATCTATTTTGATTTCTTAAATAAACCTGTTTAATATAAAATTTTATATATTTTTATTTATTAGAACATATTTTCAAACTTTTTACTAAGTGAAAAATAAAATTAAAAGTTAAAAAATTTTTTTTAACTTTAATCTAATTTTTTATTTAGTAAAAGATCTAAAAAAAATATATTTTAAAATATATATATATAATTTTATATTAAATAAATTTATTTAAGAAATCAAAATAATTAATTTAGTATAAAAAAAAAGTTATATATATAAATAAACAAAAATTTTTAACTTTAGTATATAATTAACTTATTTTTTTTTTTCTAAATAAAATTATTTAGAATATAAATTTATATATAATAATTATTTTAAAATTAGAAAATATTTATTTTTTACAAAGTTATATCTTCAAATTTTATAAAATTAACAAAATTTTAATTTAGTTTTTAAGCTAAATTTTTTTTTTTTGTTTTATATAATTACAAAATTTAATTTTAAATTATTTAGTTAAATTAAAAAAAATTTTTAGTTTAATTCATATATTTTTATTATAATTTTTTTTATAAATATTTTAAATTTTTTTAAAAAAATATATATTATATTAAAATTTATTAAAGTTTAAAAATTAATTATAAATAATAATTATATGATATTTAAAAAAAACTAAGGTTTAGTAATCTTAGTGTAATAATTAGATTATCAGACTGCTATGTAAGAGATCTGAAATTCAAATCCTACTGTTAACAAATTTGAATAATTACTTAGATCTTTGTATCTAATTTACAGTAAACTCTATCTGTTTCTAGAAGTTGTAACCTTGTAAAGTATATTACTCTAATATCAATCAGATATTAGAAGTATAATGAAAAAGTTAAATTTGATATAATATTATATAAATAAATCTTGATAAGATCTATGAACAGAGGATCTGCATAGTAAAAATCTTGAATTAGATAATATAGTATAGATTTTAACAGTCATACCAGTTGATATTTAATTCAAAAAAAAAATCTAAGTACAAAGAATACAGATTAAGTAGGTATGAATAAGTTTGTTATATAAGATCATATAGCAACACCAACTTGGCTTAGTAGCTAACTGAATTTGAGAAGATCTATCTTGTAAAATATTTAAAAGAATATAGAAGACTAATCTGATGAAGAGCTATAGTAGAAACTAGATTTGTATAAATACAAATAAAGATATATACTAGCTTAATTAGGATATAATATAGTATAGTTGAAGTTATTCACAAATTCTTATTAGAATAAAACTTATAATATACTTTAAGATAAAGCTCTATTATACAAAGACAATTTGAGATACAAGTAGGTCTAAGTGGTCCTTAAAAATAAAACAGCACAGAATTAGTATAGATTACAAACATTAGCTTAAATATAAAGTTTTATAGTAATGCCAGAAGGTTTAAATAGAGTATTAACAAACAGATACTAGATATAGTAATTAGTAGATAACTTATATAGCAGAACCTTTAAATAGATAATAACTAAAGTTATATGTGTAGCTAATTGTATCCTTACTAACAAATGTAATCTAAAAATAATACTTAATAAAAATCTGCAGACAGCTTGTTAAAAATTAAAAAA
>CAJVPM010002253.1:0-10192 GCA_910592325.1 Scutellospora calospora | reverse complement strand
TTATATTAATTTAAATTTTTTTAATTAAATAGTTTAATTATGTAATAATAATTACTCTGCCTTTTTCAGAAGAAACTAACTTTTTTCACTTTGAATCCCTTGCCTTTGAGACATCTACAACACTAACTTCATCTTCAGTAAGAGATTTCTCATCAAAGACAGGAGGATAAAAAGGCTTATTTCTTGATAATTTATCCTAATTATTTATATTATTCGCAAATATTTAAATTATATTAATATTGTTTAAAATAATTATATATTTTATAATTACTTACTAAATTTTTTCGAAGTTGATTTTTAACTATATCCTTCTTTATAACTAATTTTTCATAATGAGAGTTTAGCATTATCTAACAGACTGTTATTGTAAATGCTAGCTTTATATTTGTAGGTAAGGAACCTGGTCAAACTTTTGAAAGTATTCACGTTATATAGATATCATCAAAATTATCTTCATTAATAGCAGCAAAAAGCTTTTTATAACATGCCTTAGTCTTTTGAGACGATTTCCATTCTATTACAGCTTGTGGAAAAGCTTGGGTATTTATTGAATCTAGTTGAGATTTCTCAAAAACAGAGAACATTGCTTCTTTAATTCTAGAAGTCAGAGCACTTCGCAAAGATCTGTGTTGCTGTAAAAGCTTTAAAAAAATTTAAACATATTAAATTATATAAATTAATATAAATTATTTTAGATTATAATAAATTAATTATAGAAAAAACTTGTTAGCTATTTCAAAATATTTCGAATTAATTAAAAATAATACAAAATTTTTGATAAAACAAAAAATATAAAAATAATTAAGTATTGCTTATTTTTAATTATTTCGCTATTATTTGAATATATTAAATATATTTACAGATGCTACTTGATTCTTCTTATAATACGTATTCCAATCTTTTTCACTCATTCCATCCCAAAATTCTGTTTCATTTGCTTTGAAATATTTTTCAGCAGCTTCCTTTAATTGATCACTTGATGGATGGATATTATATTCAATTAATTCTTTGGCTATTGCCTTGACAGTTTGCTAATAACAAAAATTATAATAAATTAAATTAAATTAAATTAAATTAAAAATAATATATATAAAACTAATAATTATCTGAATAAAATTTGTTTCATTAGATAAATTAAAATTTTCTGACATTCTGTCATCCAAATTATTAAGTTTTCTTTCAATATGATTTAATCTTTCATTTATCCTTTGATTTTTATGAGTTAGCTCAATTAACAAATCTTTAAGTTCGAATAAAGTTACATCTTAAAAAATATTATAAAAAAATTAAATTAAAATTTATAAAAATAGATTATAATTGAAATATAGCAATTTTATATTAAAGTTTTTAACTATCAGATTGACTTTGAACATTTTAAGAAGCTGATTCATGAGATTAAGTAGTAGAAACTTCTGGTCCAGCAGCAGGCAAAGCAGTTCTAGCAATGATCCTAGCAAATAAATTTCACTTTTTAGTGATTTTTTTTGTGTTATGAGTTAATTTATGAGAAGACATTGCTTATATAGAGAAAAATTTATGAAAAATAAAAATAAAATAAAGTATGCAATGAATTATGAAGTTTAATTGAAAATATAAAAAAAATTTGAATTATTTCAAATTTTATAGAGTATTTTTACAGTAGTTAGAGTATATAAATTGGTGAAAATTAAGTGAGAGTTAATGTAATAAAGGAAATTAGATAGAAATTAAAATATAGTGAGTTAATGTATTAAAGGAAATTAGTTAGAAATTATTCAAAAAATTGTGAAGGTATTAATGAATTAAAAAATATAAATTGTGAAAATGATTAAGAGAAATAATTTTGAGAATAAGGAAATATTAGAAAAACTCAAAATATAGTGAAAGTTATTAGGATTTAAGAAGTGAATTATTTAAATTAGAGATAATTAAGTGAAGAAATATATTCGTAAGAAAATGTGTTTAAATAATAAAATAGAAAATAATTTGAAAAATACGAAGAGCTCAGAACATTTTCAAAATTATTTAAATATTTTTGATTTTATTCTAATATACTCAAAAATATTGTAATTAAAATTTATTTTACATATTTTTAATTATTCAATTATCTAAAATTAATGAAATATCTAATGCAATCAAATTAATTCATATATTACTTATGTAATATACCTTTGATTTATTAATAAATAAATGCATATATCGTACCATGCTATACACTTATATTTTGTATACCTATAGTAAATAATAATTCAGGTGTAATGTAAAATCAAAACAAAATGTTTTGCTTCGATTTAGTTAGAGTTAGAGCAGGTTCGACTTATGTTTAGTGCATATATAGTTTATATTAAAATTTTGCAAAGAATTTTTTTAGTTAGAACATAAAAGGCTGTTTCCTATGTAAAATTTTGAGCTACTGGAGATTTCATTAGAAAAGTAGTTTTTTCGCTATTTTTTACGTTATACCTGATCTTGAAATTTAATTAGTAGGTGACAAATAAGAGTATCGCATAGTATAAAATTAGCCAATTAAAATAAAGCACGATAAATAAGAGAATCACACCCATATGAGATCTAGATTAATCCTTTATTAAAAACTCAAAATAATTTATCATTTATTAAAGTAATATAATAAAAAAACAGTATAATTTTTTTTTAAATTAATTCACTTTGAAAACAATCGATGACCATTTATTGTAATCTATTTATTTTGCATAATTTTAATTTTACATCGATTATTCAAGATTTTTATGTAATCATTAAGGGATTTATTAAAATTATAAAATATTAATTATTAAAATCTTTAACTTTGGCAAATAAATATTTTATATATTTTAAAATAATTTGCAAGATTGCGAATATTAATATAAAAATAATCAATATCAAAAATATCAAAGTAGACTATAAATATAAATTCTATTTAATTTTAAAATTTTCAAATATATTCGAAAAATATAAAATATTGTAAGTATTAGTCTAAAGTTTTTTTTTTAACATTTTATTAATATATTTAGTATAATCAAAATAACTTAAAAATTAATCTGCAATAATAACAATGAAGTCTATTTAAAGTAAATTTTAATTTATTTATGCACATTGTGCATTATACTATTGTTAAGTAAATTTATTCTAGATTTTTATGTAATCGGGTATTTTTAAATGTACTAATGTAATTGAATTTAAGGGGTTTATTCGAAGTATATAAAATTTATGATTTTTTAAATTTTTAATTTTCAGAAAATTAATCATTATTCTAATAATTTAACCAATTAATATAAATATTTCGCAAGTTTGCGAATATATTCAAAAGTTTTCGAGTTTATTTAAATATATTCAAATAATTCTAATTTATTTTTATATATTAATTAATTAAAATTTATATAAAATTTTTTTATTATCTGTTATATCTATTATCTTTAAAATTATTCGAATTATTCTAATGTTATCAAATATTTAATTAATACTATTGTAATATAAATTTAAACTATTATAATAAATTCAAATAAATTAAATTAATTTGACATATTTTCACAATGATAATTGTTTTAAATGCTGTTGAAATCAATATATGTTCTTTAATAAATTCTGATTAATATATTTAGTATTATTTAAAATAATTTAAAACAATTCGCATTATGCTAATATATTTAAAGTTTTTGCCCTTTTGATCTTTTATCTTTAAAATAATATAGCAAATTTTAGTGAAATAATTTGAATAATTTATAAGCTACGCATTGTAAACAAATAATAACTTTTTATAGTAATTATCTTTATTTGCATATTGTGTATTATTCTATTGTTACTTAGAAGCATTTGGATTTTTATGTAATTGGGGAAAAAAAATAAAACTAAAAAAGATATTATAAAGCTATACTTTAAATATTTCAAAAATATTTCACAAGATTACGAAAATTTTAAAATATTTAAAAATAATTAATATTAAAGTAAAAGAAATAAATCTATTTTATTTTAAAAAATTCGAAATAATTCGAATTTAGTAGAATTTAACGAATTAAACTCTAATTTAAATTTTAATATTTTTAGATAATGAATTAAAGTTTAGAAAATATAGATAAATTAATAATAATTTAATTTATTCAATTAATCTTAAAATAAATTCAATATAATATTTATAAATTTAATATCTTCAATCAACTTCGCTAATTTCTATTTTAGATTATTATTGATTATATTCGAATCTAATCGAATTAAATTAAAGAAATAAAAATATTTTTATCATTATTTAAAGTAATCGAATTAAATATATTAAAAAAAAATTAATAAAATTTCATATAATTGTTTTTAATTCATCGAAATCAATTTATTTGTAAATAAAACTGATTAAACATTCAAAATTATTTTAATAAATTTAAAACAATGCAATAATTTAATAATTTATCCATTAAGTATTTAAAACAAATAATGACCATTTATAGAAATTTCTATATGTACATATTTTGGATTATTCTATTGTTATGTAAAAGCATTCTAGAATCTAATTTAATCGAGTATTTTTAAAAGGTAAAAATCAATGTAATTTAAATTTAAGGGGTTTATTAGAAGCATATAAAATATGATAATTATATTTAAGTTAATTGTTAGAATAAATTTATAAAATTTTAAATATTTCGCAAGTTTGCGAAAAATTATAAATATAATAAAAAATAATAAATAACAAAATAAACAGAAATATATCAAAAATTTAATATTATATTGTATAAAGAATTTTTATTTAGAAAATCTGAAATAATTAAATATATTCAAAATAATCCAAAACCATTAAAATAGCTTTGGAAATTTGTTTTTTAAATAGTTAAAAAAAAGTTCAAATATCAAAAATCTTAAATAATTAAAATTATAAAATTTTTAAAATGAATTATTTTGAAAAATTTTTAATTGACGTGAAATTGATCAAAAATAAATTGCGAATATATTCGAAAATTATGAATGTAATTCATAAATAATTAGCAACATTTTCATTTTATTATTCTAAATAGAAAATTAAGTAAAATTTGCTAAGATTCTAAAATAAAATTTGCATACGAAATAAATATAGTTTTAAAATATTATTAAATATTAAAAATCTATAATATATTGTATAAATTTTTATTTATGTTATCTCAAAAGATATTTTTAATAATATTTAATAGACGTAATATATTTCAGAAAAAATTAAAAAAAATTTGAATATCTTCAATATTTATAAATATATTAAATATAAACAGAAAAAAAAATATTCAGTAAATTATTATGGTCATAATAGTAGTTATATTATAAAATTGATTTAATATTCGCAAAGATATGATAATTATAATATTGAATTTTATTTTGAGTATTTCGAAATATTTCGCAATTTTACAATATTTTGTAATATTTAACAAGTTTTAGTTTTAGTTAAGATAATTCAGATTCAGTGAAATAACATCATATTTTTTTTAAATGAAATATTTAGAAATATTTTCGATAAACGCAATTTATTTTAAAAGATTTTAAAAAATACTAGTATTTTCGAAATAAATCAATGAAAACCACAATAAGTAAAATAGTTCAGCATTTTTGCTTTAATCATAATAATAGTTAAATAATCAAGATTTGTTCGATATTGGCTTAGATATGACTATAATATAATTTGAACAATTTTTACATTTTGCGAAATATTGCGAAATATTGTGAATGTTTGCGCAAAGGATTGAAATATTTAAATAACTTTCAAATTTTATCATTGTCATATCTAAGCTAATATTGAACAAATCTTGATAATTTATAAATTTTGAATATTTTCGAAATATATTGCATAATTTTACGTATCTTTCAATATTAGCAAATTTTTTCAAATTATTTTGCCTTTTCAAATTTTGCTGATATTAGTTGTATAATTTGACTTTTACCAAGTTATATAATCAGTATGCATTAAAATGAACCTATTTTTAAATTATTTTTTATTATATGAAATAATTTGAATATTTTAGTATAACTCTATTGTTCAAAATTTTTTCAATTTTTTGTACTACGCAAAAATTTCGAAATTTATTTCGCAATATTCTGAAATAATTTTTACAGTGCAAATATTTCGAAATTTATTTCGCAATATTCCAAAATAATTTGTACTGCGCAAAAATTTTGAAATTTATTTCACAATATTTCGAAATTATTGTGACATGCAAAATCTTTCAAAATATTTCGCATCTATAATTTTGCTGATGAAGTATGTAGTATACTAAAGAATCTGAGAACACATAGAAAAAACAATTATAGAGAAGATGAAACAAAAAATTTTAGAGAAATAGAATATCTTAATGCCAAGCAGAGAGCTAGCTAGAATCTTTTTTGTATCTAAACTAGAAGACAAACTTTAAAGAAAAAAACTACACCTCTGAGGACTAACTTGTAAAAAGCAGATCAAAGAAGTTAAAGAATTAGTAAAGTCAAGTTCTAAAACAAACTGAATTATAAGTTAATTTATAGACTCTTTCTAGTTAAACTTTTATAAAAGATTCTAGAAATTTTGCTACGAAGTCATAGTCAACTGAGAAAAAGAAAAAAGAATTAGCTAAAAGAAAAAAAAAGAAAAAAAGAAAAAGTGAAACAATAGATATGTAGCAGATAAAGAAAACAATACAGATCAAAATATAGAGAAAAAAGAGTCACAGCTTGACAAGAAAAAAAGGATCTTAAAAGAAGCAAGAAATAAGGTTACAAATTGGATCAAAAAAGGAGAATGTAAAAAATAGTTAAAATTCAAAAATAAGTAAACAGGCATTCTTGATATAAGCTAGAAGTAACCTTCTTTTGATCAAAACAGAAAGGACATATATTAGTATATATTCTGCTTTAAGAAGAAAATTTGCTGCTGTTGTAGATCGTATTTGGATACCAAACAGGCAATCGAGTGAGTCTGAAGTTGTAAAAAAAAAGCAGTCTTAAAATTAGAATAGTCTTAAAATAGGTTTAATTTTTTGTATTTGTCTTATTACTAGTTTAATAATTCTCTTAATAAAATGAAAGACAAGATCATCTAAGTATAAAAAAAAAAAATAATAATAATAATATAATAATAAAATAACTAAAAATCTATTCTATAACAATACAATTGACATGTTTTAATACATATTTAATGTTTTTTATACTTTATATTGTATAAAATTTGTAATACAAAATGCAAATAATTAATATTTATTTTTAATAACTAATCCTTTTATAATTTTATTTTATGAATAATTTTAATAATCCTAAAGCTAATTTAGATTTAACTAGTCTTTTTTTTGTTTTACATAAGGTTTGGCAGTTGTCTGAAATTACTAATTCTAATATTAAATTACTTTTATTATCTTTAAATACAAATAAATGAGCGCTAGCAAGAAAAAACCTTGAAACAGAAATAATAAACTATTTCGGTTTGATTGTTGGCAAGGAAAAACCTCGAACCGAAAATAAAAAACTATTATTTCCGGTTCGATTTTTGGCGAAATTAGTGATTGTACCCGGGTAAAGATTTTGTTTGAATAACATAGTATTCATCCGGGTCAACCCGGGTATTTAATAATACCCGAGTACGTAGTAATTTTCTCAACGGTACAAACTCTAGATTGATCGTCGGCCAATAAAATTAATTAAAAAACAAATGATCATCAGCCAATCAAATGGATTTTTAACTATGCTAGCTACATGTTAATCGTTAACTTCAGTGTTTCTTGACTATATTATTGAATTACCGTATATACAGTATTTTATTCATTTAGTTCTAAGGGCTTAGTCTCGGACTTATTACAAATTATTACATTTAAAAAGTGTTAGGAAAAAAATATGGGAATGTCAAGAGAATATATGAGACTGGAAAAATTAGGAGAAGGCACATACGCTACTGTATATAAAGGCAAAGAACGAAGGTCTGGTGAAATTGTAGCTTTAAAGGAAATCCATTTAGATTCGGAAGAAGGCGCGCCTTCTACTGCAATTCGAGAAATATCATTAATGAAAGAATTAAAGCACCCAAACATTGTGACACTTAAGGATGTAATTCATACTGAAAATAAATTAATGCTTGTTTTTGAATTTATGGACCAAGATCTCAAAAAATACATGGACACACATGGTAATCATGGTGCTTTAGATCCTATGACAATCAAATTGTTTATGTTTCAAATGTTGAGGGGAATAGATTTCTGCCACGAAAACAGAGTTCTTCATCGTGATTTGAAACCTCAAAATCTTTTAATCAATAAATCTGGAAAATTAAAACTTGCCGATTTTGGTCTTGCACGAGCTTTTGGAATTCCCGTTACCACCTTTTCAAATGAGGTTGTCACCTTATGGTATCGTTCACCTGATGTACTTTTGGGATCTCGATCATACTCAACCTCGATTGATATATGGTCTGCTGGTTGCATTATGGCTGAAATGTATACTGGTCGTCCACTGTTTCCAGGCACAACTAATGATGACCAATTGGTAAAAATCTTTCGTATCATGGGCACTCCAACAGAAGCTACATGGCAAGGAGTTACGCAATACCCTGATTATCATAAACAATATACAGCATACACTGCTCAAGATATGAGTCAATTACTCCCTATGATCGATCGTAACGGAATGGATTTACTTACTCAAATGTTAGTTTATGATCCAGAGAAGAGAATCACTGCAAAGAATGCGTTAAAGCATGTATATTTCCAAGATATATTAGAAAATTCCAATAACTACAACAATGTAATTCAATCAGGTCCATCTCCAATGAGAATCCCTGTACCTCCAATGACGGTATCTATGCAGATGGGTGCTATACCAACCATGCAAACAATTAACGTACAAGGAATGCATATTGTTCCTACAAATGTTAATATGCAAATGGGTGGTATACAGTCGGTTCAACCGATGATCGCAGTTCCTCAAGTAATGCCGATGATAGGCCATCCTCCAAATGCTCCTTCACAAGCACCGATGATGCCCAGACGAAATCATATGCATGATAATTATAACATTGAATAATTATTCAACAAGTTTAGACTGTTAAATAAGAGACATTTCTTTGAATATCTTTAATATATATATGATTATTTGTATTAAATAAATGTATAATGCTTTTTTTTTTTTTCTTAGAAATGAGTTGATGTTTGATTACATAATTTTTATTTATTTTATATTTTGAGATAATTAACACTTTCTGACTAATCTCGATGATATGATAATTTCTTATCTTACAGTACTCATCTACTCCATTGTTTTTCAGTCTTCAGTACACTATTTCTTTGCTTTACAAAATGTGCTTTGCCATCCAAGCTTTTATTTGATCCACTACGTCGTTCTTTGGGTATCTTTGAATTACCAATATTAATATTTACTCTTGGCGGTACTTGGAATCCAAATGCTTTCCCAACTTTTTGAAGATCCAAATTATTTAGATTAAAAATTTGTTTAAGTGAATAAGAAGCATAAGCGGTCAAATAAGATTTGAACCCATTGCGTGCGGATTGATGTAAATAATAGTTCTTTTCGATAAGTTTCTCCAACTATAGAGTAATTAGAAGTAAATATCAACATTAGCATTAATTTATAATTAACCAAGTCAATATTCGTTAATAATTCTCCCACCTGAGATTGAACATTTGCTATTTTGCTTTCTTGGAACTGATATTCGTTTAATGGAACTTTGGCATGTTTAAGATACCGCAAAAATCCAAGCTCACAGGGTAATAAAAACAGTAAGCTCTTTCCTTGACCACCAGCACGGGCTGTCCTTCCAACACGATGTATATAATCACGTGGATCATCTGGTGGATCATACTGAACAATATAGTCAACTAAAGGTATGTCCAATCCTCTAGCAGCGACATTGGTGCAAAGGAGGATACCATGATCAGCGTTTGTAAATTCAAAAAAGACATTTGTCCGCTTCGTTTGTTTTTGTTTTCCCTACGAAAATAAAATAAAATAAAATAAATATCAAGCTAAAAAGTTTATAGAAAAATATATTAGGCTATACAAAGTTAATTAATTGTTTCTCATAACATGTGAATTTAAAAATGACCCGCCCGCCCGGCTTTTAATTTTTTAATTATAAAAATTTTATATGTTTATTATTCAGAAAATATTAAAAAACATATAATTTTTTTTTAATTTTTAAAAAAACCCACCCGGAAGTATTTATATCGAAAATTTACAAAAGCTGACCCGACCGGGTTATGAGAAACAACTAATTAACTTTATATAACCTTATGTA